>JAKSZP010017245.1:0-157087 GCA_022478985.1 Massospora cicadina | reverse complement strand
AGGTTGGGACCATCTAGTGCTAAAAAAAAGGTATCATCTGAAGTCACTGAGATATAAGCGAGATGAGACGATTGAAGGGAGGAGGTTGTTAGTAAAAAAATGTGAGCGGATCAGAGAGGATCCGTTGAAAAGTACTAGATTATATAAAGAAGTGCCATAGGGCAATTGCTCCATATTTTATTAGAAGTTTATTGCGTTGTTTTGAGGATGACTATCTTCATAATGTCAGTCCTAATGCTCAGTGGGCGTAAATTTGTTCAAAAACCCTTGGCGTATCATTTCTATACTGCCAGAATTATAAAAGGCCCAATGACATTGGTGTGTTTAACCAAGGATTTGTCAAAGGGCACATTTGCATTAAGAGGTACATGCTCATCAGGCTTTGCCCCAATGTTTTTGAAGCAGGTTTTAAACTGATGACAATATTTTCCAATGGCCTGATGCCATTGGCAAGTTTTGCTGAGAATTCGGCACTTGATTCCATATTTACTAAATGTGCGTGCCCATCAGGCATTGTTACTGAGGTTTTGAGGCTTTTGGACCTTGATTTTGAGAACTTATGGCCATTAACTTCATAGAAACCTTTATGCCCATGGGGTAACGACTTCCAATTATCTCAGCGCAAATTACCTCAATTCTCCATACTAATTCAATGGAGGAAATTGCAGGGACAGGGGGTGGAATCTTTAAAGGGAAACTGTTGCCCATCATTCATCTACCACATGAGCGAGATCTCCCTGTGAGATTAGAGTAACAGCTGCCATTCTCAGACCCTTTTTTGTGAAGATGGGGTACCGCCTGTTCTAAGAAAAGGGGACGCCCCCTAGACTTACAGGATGCTGGTGGAAAGTACTGATGATCGGTGATAGGCAGGCAGCGGATTGTCAGGAAAACGCTTAAGTATAGATAGCTGAAAAATCTCTTTGATAAAGATTTCTCTTATACACACTCTTTATTAATTCAGATGCCTTAGATTCCTGTGGTAGAGGTGGGACTGGAGTACCATAATTTTAAGTGCTGGGTGCTTACACCTAGGATGGTCAGTGCTACCAGCTCTTATACTTGGAAGCAACTAGGAAGCCTCAAGTGGACTTGCTTAACTAGCCACCACAATGTGGGGGTGAGGGGCGTTGACCATGAGGGTGAGGAAACCAGTAACAGGCCTCCTGGGAAGGGGGCTGAGGGCTCGCTGGCGCCACTTAAGAGGGGTTGATTAGCCCAAGGTGAAGTTGTTGGTCTGCCAGCGTAAGAGTTGCAATGTGGACTTTTAGTTGAAAGGTACGCCATTAGAGTTAAAACAGTATAGGTCAACAGTTCTCATACTCTTGACTTAACACAATAACGGAGCCCCGATGTATTTTATTTAACCGAGGCAGGATGCCCAGGAGACAGGCAATACTGATATACTAATGGGATAGGGGGAGGTGAAGTATAGCAAAATTAGGCACCCCAGAGTAGACGAGCTACTCCTGTTGCCAGCCAGTACCGCCAGGTATAGGGGAGTTGAGTGCCTTACTCCGAAGGGGTTTCCCCTATTATGGAGAAGGTATGGAGGAAAGGGTCCATATGCAGAAACCAGACTGGGAACCATGCTTCAGCAAATTTTTGTTGCTTCAGCCTCATGTATCCATATAGCCAGGCTTGAAAGTGTTCCAGTAGGTGTAGGTGAAATTAGCTGATTGTCCCATGGATAGTGGGTACAGTTCCCTTGAAAGCATCCATAGCTATGGTGTGGATTGTCCACATTGCAATAGTGACTATCAAGGAGCGGAGTGTGGGTGGTATCAGGGATTCAAGTTGGAGTGTGAGAAGGCTTCTGGAGATTGACAGCTCCTGGTGATTTTGGGTTCTTAAAGACACACAACTTCCCGCCATATGGCTTTAGATGTGGGCATGCCTCAAGGCGGTGGTACAGGGTGCCCCACTTCAGCACACTGCACACTCTGCATGGATAAGGTTGGAGCGATCTACTGTTATGTAAGTTCTTCTGGGGAAACGCCAGGTATTAGTTGTTACCCTTGGCTGGAGGAGCATATGATGTGTTAGCCTCCATATTGACTTCTGTGTTGTGATATCGTATGGGTGTAAAAGCATCTAGGTAGTCAATTCTTGTGATGAATGGGGCCACGTTGCATGTATCCTCTGGGGGTGGTCCTCTGGATTCCTTAATGTGAAGTGGACTCTGGCCCTTCCCCTTCCCTGAATCGTGCCTGTGAGTGTTACAGACCACCCCATGTACCAAATGATGTGGAGGAGGCGTTTGAAGTGTGGGCGAGTTCCATGAGGGCCCGCTGCATTGATGCTGTTTTCAAGGTATGTGAGCAGGCTGGACGGGTTGAGTTGGTTGGATAGTTTGAGCGCCTGTGCAAAGTTGGCCCTCGTTGTTCAGGACCAGTGTTGTTGTGGGTTTTCTGGGGCTAGAACTTCATTTTTCCAGGTTCCCAGTATGTGGTTGGCGTGGAACTCAAAGTCTATTAGGCCCATGCCTCCACTATAGCGTGGGTCAAAGAGTGTTTCCACCCGTACAGATGGCCGGGTCCCAGGCCACAACCATCCCTGGATAATTGCGCAGATTGAGGATATGAATGTAGGTGAGAAGGAGATTGTGTGTGCAGGGAACCACAGCATCAGGAAGATGAGTGAGTTGGCAACTGTTACTCACCCCATTAGTCCTGGGGATCTTCCTTAAAGGGAGGCGACGCGGTTGGACATCCGCTGTAGTAGATTGTTCTCCATTGTCTCATTGGCGTACCCCCCTGTCTCCAGCCATATACAAAGGTGGCGGACAGGATTAAGTGTAGGAGGTGATGTGAAGGGAAGGATGAGAGGGTTGTTCCTTCATGGGAGGCTGTGAGGTTTGGGTGGTGCGGCCCAGTTGTTAGTGTACTTGCCTAAGAGGATTATTTCCGTTTTCCTTTTGTTGAGCAACGCATTTCTCACAATGGAATATTCCTCTAGTGTGCATTCCAGCTGTTGGGCATCATTATTGTAAGCTATACCAGTGCTGCAGTCATCCGCAAAGGCTAGTATCATAATTGTTGGCTGACTTTGTGCGGTTATGCACATGAGGCGTGAGTCAGCGACACAAATAAGTGGATCAAAAGTGAAGTTATAGCATCAGTGGGCTGAGGGGGTCCCCTTTTTTAGCCCGCTGCGTGGTGTGATTTTGTTAGTTATGAAGCCTAGGCCACATACAGCTATGGATGCGGATTCTATAAGATGCATCGCCCAGTTTATGAATTTGGGTGGGAGTTTGAAGGCGCTCAGGCATTCCTTCAGGTACGGCCAGCTAACGCGGTCATATGCCTTCTCCTTGTCTAAGAATACCAGGGCTCCGGTTGCTTTGAAATGGCATATGTTGGCGACGGAGTGTATGTTTTTCCACAATCTACGCCCTGATATGAACCCAAACTAATTGGGTGACAGGACTTTAAAGGTTATTGTGCCTAATCAGGTTGCTAAAATTTTCAAGTAGTTTTGTATCAGTGTTAGAGAGTGCTATTGGGCGCCAGTAGCCAGGTCCAGTTTGTCGCCCTTTTTAAACAGGGTTATGGCATAGGATTCCTGTCCCCCAGGCAGGAGGCGTGTCTCCAGCAGGTACTGTTTCATTGATGATAAGAGGAGGGGGGCGATTTGTTTAAATTATTTTTTGTAAAATTCGTAGGGTATCCCATCAGGCCCTGGGCATTTACTACGTGGTGCACCATGGACTGTGTCCCAGAGCTCCTCCTGAGTTATTATGTTCATGAGGTTTTTGTCTGGCGGTGCATTTTGTATTCTGATGGTGTGTATAAAGTCTTTAATTTTTTGGGGGTCAGTTGGGGTGTCATGATATAGTTCAATGTAGAAACAGTGTACTTCTGACTTGACCTCCACTGAGTCAGTTTCCATGGTGCCATCTTCTTTGCAATCCTGTGTGCATGCGGGCTGGTTGCCACAAGAGTGGAATTGGCAGAAGAATTATGTTGAGCAGGTTTTGCCTTCTTTTATGAACTTACCTTTCCTTGATACTTTGATTCTGTGCTGGTGTTCAAAGATGAGGGCATTTAGGTGGGCGGATATCTCTGGCCATTTGTTCCCCCAGTTGGGGCTATAGCCAGACTTTGGGGTGTTGAGCTTAAGGTGGTCCAGTTCTGCCAAGGTGGGCCTGATTATGGCTGTGTCTTCGGTGTACTTATGAGAGGTGAGATGGCGAGTTTTATTTATTAGTTCAGCTTTTAAATTTGCCCAGGTTTTAATGGGATCCAATATGAAAAGGGTTGTAAATTCTGGTTTTGTGGCCTCTTGTTTGACCTAGTTGGATATTTCGGGCACTTTTATGTTTTCTGGGTGTAGCTTCCTCCAGGTCAATGCCTGTGTGAGAGTTCAGGTTGGCGAGAGCTTCACCAAAATGAGTCAGTGGTCAAAGAAATTGATCTTTTTTGTTGAAAAGTTGGAGATGTTTGAATGGTGGGTTTTTGGTGCGAGGATGCAATTGATGCACCTCATTGAGATGAGTGTTCCCTCATGTATGTTGGGGAGTGTCATGTGGGGAAAGAGTGGTGACCTGAGGGGAGGGTAATATGTAGGCTAAGGGATGCTTTCATTGCATGTAACTTGATGTGCCTAGGTAGGTATCCTCTGGGGTTAGGCCATTGGTCCATTTTGAGGTTATCCCAGCAGTTGAAGTCGCCAAGTAGGATGAAATCTGGTGGGAGAATGAGTATTGGGATGGTTTTGAGGAATTGTTTCCTCTCATCTGCGGTGCACAGTGCATTGATGCATGCTATTGAAATTGCGCACCCTTGGTTTGTGATAGTTGTTACCAGGATGCTACCGTACTGATATGATGAGGACTTCATGATTTTTTATTCCAGATGACCACCCCACAGTGTAACGTCCAAACTAATAGGGATGGTGAGACCCTGGCTGACCAGGATCCCTCTTCCCCCTGTTGGCAGTAAGGTTTGTTGAATGGCCAAGATATCTACAGGTGTTTTTTTCAGGAAGACCAGCTTTTTGACTTATGATGCATGAGCCCTGGCTCCCACGATGTTTAGTGTCCCTATTGCCACTGAGGTGCCCGTAGCGCCTCAGGAGTGGTTAGAAGGGCCGCACGCCCACTTACAACGCCCTTTTTGCTAGCCCTGTTCCATGTTTCTGGGCCAGTATATTCTGTGACATTGTCTGATCCCATACCCTGTGTCGATTTCTTATGGGTATTGTGGTTTTTAAGATTTGTGGAAAATTTTCCTGCTCATAAATCATGGTGGGCCAGTGTAGTGTGCTGATTTGTTTCTGCGGTTTTGGGGTGCGAATGTGGGGAATTGGGTCCCACTTTTTCGCCCATAATGGAGCTGAATTGTCCTGCTAAGTTTGCTTGATTGATATTATTTGGTGATTCATTCGCATTGTTGAGAAAATTTTCAGTTTTGGGCGTATTACTCTGATTTAAGTGCTCGGATAATTTCATCCATGTCCTCCTCAGCTTGGGAAGTCTGTTCTGAATGGTTGGAACGGCTGATTTCCTCTAAGCCCTCCTGCTTTTGGGTGGGGTCGATGGAGGAGGCCGCAAGTGATGCAGCCTTTGCCACTTCTCACTTGCAGGCCTTCTGCTTCATTTTGCGTTCTTTGGGTGTTACTGGGTCTATGAGGAGGTAGTTCCTATCCTCTTCCCATTTGAATTGGTGGTTGGCATGAGTTATTTTGCCAAATTCTACATCATCTTCATCCATGGCATCATTGCAGAAGTCTGGGGCCATGATGCCTTCCTTCACAGGGCATGCATGTTCTTTGTGCCCCAATGCGGTGCAGTGGTTGCAGATAGGTGGTGCGCGTTCTGGTGTGACTCAGAATGGCTTTGACATACTCCCATCTGGGAGGTGAAACACCACTGTGTGTGGGATTCTTGTGAGGTCTGCGGCTACATCAGGGAGTGGGTGGATCACAGAGATTGCCTTTCCTGTGCACAGGTTTGGCATCAGGTGAAACTGCTGTAATTTGAGTTGTTTAATTTCTCTGTAGTTGGTAAGTCCAGCTCAGAGCTCCTCCTCTATTTACTTATGAGGAAGGGTGGTAGGGAGTGAGTCAAAGGAGAGGAACAAAATGTTTGCTTTGTTCCATCTGGTGCGCACGGTGCACAAAATTTGTTTGCCCTTGGGGAGGGCAACTTCAATGCAGATTTTTGCGGCGGCGTCTTCATCTTCTTTAGTCTTAAAGCTCAAATTGATCCAGCTGCATCGGATCATGTGGGTGGTGATGTGCACCACGTAGGGAAAGAGGGAGGCTGTGCAACGCCCACTTTCTCCCACAGATTTTGAAGACTCGACTTTAGGTAAAGTCAGAGCCCATGCTATACCTTAAATAGGGATTGGTTATATTTGATTTGAATGTATTGATTTTGCTTGATGGGGAACACCACAAACCCATGCGGTGCCTAAATTTGTGGTTTCCTGGTGTATTGTTTCCAGGTCCCCCTCCAGGGCATTTCTTGCCCTTTGGCGCACCGTTTTGTGCATTTCCTGATATGGCTTTCGTTCAGTTTAATTGGGATTAGTTAAAGTCGCCCATCTCTCCTGTGTGATTATCAAAAATTTCTGTTTAAATTGAACATAGTAACTAATGGTATTTTTATGGGAAAAAATGACTACAGAGTTTAATATAGCAGATGCGAAAATCATGACAACATCTTTATAAAGTTTGGAGCTTTGGATCTAGTTACCAAAGAATAACATCTTTCTTAGTTCACTGGATCTACATTCAACTCCTGATGCACATGACCTTGGCTGTAAAGCTGACGAATCCTGAATGCCATTAAGGAGGCATTGATTGACGTTAAAACCGCTTTTTAAGGTGGACTTAAGAAACCATAAACATCAGTAACACCGCCAATAATGAAAGTCTGTTTACATATCTCAGAGCCAAAAGGATAAGCTTAAGAAGAAGGCTACAACTAGTAAAGTAGAAGTAACAAATTTTGATAATTTTGAATGGTGCATCTATCATCAAGAAGAGACCTTCTGGAGAGATTGTCCTAAGCTTAATTAGGATAATAAGGAAGAGCCTAAAGAGAAAGGAGCGAGATTAGTTAATTAGGTCGCTTACCATACTAATGGAAACAATGAAGATGAATCTAGGTTGCAAGTGGAGTCAGGAAACTTTGTCATCAGAGCCTCAAATGAGGTGGTTGTGCTCGACTACCTCAGACCTAACCTAGCGAGGTTTGTGTCAGGAAACCAGCAAGTTATTTTTAGACAGGCCTGCCAGTTGAAGTGCCAAAGCATCCAAAAGCCAAAACCAAATGCCAGTGGCACTGCTGCTGATATGACGATTATGGCACCAGGAAGGGGCTTTGCCATTAAGCGCCCATGAGTTATTATTATGTGTTATAATTTTGGAAGTATTCAATAAATATGCCGGCGGATTTTCGCACAGGGTTAACCCAATGAGCAATAGGGACCAACGATATGATGATTGCTGCCCTTAGAGCAACTGAATAACTTTAGATGTATATGAAGCACTTGCTCCCAAAACCTCTTTATTAAATGTACTTTTTAATACAGCAGATCCTTCTTATTCCGCTTTCTCTATCCTTCTTAACAACAACACTCCTTCATCATCTCTTCTCGCCTATATTGTAGTGACTTTGGATGCTACAACTCATATGGCTTAGTATTTAATTTGCCATATCTTATTGGCTCCATCAATTTTTCATCTGTTAATTTCATATTAGCCTAATTCAAGGCGATTTCCCAATAACCCAATATCGCCTCAATTCGCGGCTTAAATTACCATTACCAGTTTGATTCCAGCGGATTCCATTCATTTTGCCATGATGACCTTGGGCTTTTCGTCCAGTCATATCAAATTCGCAACATTACCCCCTCCTTGACTGGACAATAAGGATTCTATTGTTTGTATTGCTGGAGGAACTTAGCATGAGCTCAGTTAATGATATGACCGCTAGTAGGGTCCTTGATAGTATATGCATCTATACCAGTCTTCTCAATGACTTTGAATGGCCCAATCCAGATAATGGCCAGCTTATGTTTCCAGATGAACCCATGTTGATCATGGAACAGGACCATGTCTCCATCTTTGAATTGTGCTAGGTCACTCTGTCATATCTGATTGGCAGCCTGGCTTTTGATTCTCTTGGCTAGGCTGAACGAGTATGCTTCAGTTTTAAATTTAATCAGCGTATTTGTTAGGATGGTCTTATAGCATTGCGGATTCATACTGCCAGTGTCCTCTACACAAGCATATAAGAGGGAGGGCAGAGCGGGGTGTCATCCGTAAAGCAATTGGAATGGGCTTTTCCCCATGGCGGAATGATAACAAAGATTATAAACAAAGACAGCAGTGAATAAAAGGGAGCTCCAGTCTGAGGGTCAATCTGCTACTAATTTATAGAGTATGTTCACTAAAGTCCCATTGACCCGCTCCACCATTCCATTAGATTCAGAATGGTATGGGGTTGTCAAAACCCCTCGGATGGCTATTAGCTCATTAAGCTTTGGAAGAATGTGGGAAGTGAAGTTAGTTCCATTGTCAGTCAGGTTGAACTGGGGACAACCATGTCGCTAAATTATACATTCCATGACAAACTTGGCCACTGTAGCGCCCCTAAATCACACATTGGCCGCGCCTCAACCCACCTGGCCAAGTGGTCAATTGCTACCAAGATGTATAAGGACCAGTTTGCCCCTGTCAGTAAGGGACCCACAACATCAAATGAAACGGTGTGCCAGGCGAAGTGTGGCTTCACTAACCGTTACAAAGTCTTAGGGAAGAACGGCTTTTCCACTTAGCATAGATGACAGGAGGAGATAGTATCAAGTACATCGAAGTTCATGCTTTCCCAGTAATACTAAGGTTATAATAATTCCATGGTCTTACATACTCCACCATGTCCAACCACTTAGTGGGCGCTCATAATAATATTTGGGCGGGCAGAAGGTCTTGGAATATTCACGGTAGTGTCCCCTATCCTCTTAAATAATTTTCCACTTTTCAAGAACATATTGGCCCTTATTTCGTCCAATACCTTTATGACTGAAGGCGGTTCATCATTGTACATGCCACTAAGCATCTTATCGAACATAATATCACTCAGATCTACCATAACTGCAATCATGGGTAATCTCAATAAGCAATCAACGTTCTGGTGTTTTGCTCCAGGCCTTTGCAATATTTCAAAATTGTATGCCTGGAATTTAAGAGTCCATCAGTCTATATGCCCTTCTGGTTCTTTAAGATTTTGTAACCAGCGTACTGAGGCATGATCTGTTACAACTTTGAATTTTACTCCATGCAAGTACACCCAAATTTGTTTATAGGCGTAGATCACCGCTAAACACTCGCGCTCAGTCACAGTATAATTGCGTTCATGACTGTTCAAGCTATGAGTGCAATATGCTACAGGATGCTCTTCCCCTTCCTCATCATTTTGGGATAGAACTGCTCCTACAGCAGAAAGGGATGCATCCATCTGAACAATGAACTCTTTCTCAAACTTGGGATAGCATAGCACTGGTACACTGTTTAATGCCACTTGAAGCATATCAAAAGCGCATTTCTGACACTCAGTCCATTCAAACATAGTGTCCTTCCTTAACAACTCGAATAGCAGGCCTTAATACAACTGGAGTTAAGGATGAAGCTGTTGGACATTCTCTTTCTTGACTTCAGAAAAAGAATTTTGGAGGCATTAGGGCTCCTGAATCTGCCATTATGATTGGCCCATCACCTGCCCAATTTATAGATACTATTGTGGATATTAATGATAGGAGTACCCACAGCGAAAAGACCTTATTGGATTCTCAGTGGAATCCTAATAACCGGAATAATACGATTTACCATAAGAATTGGCTTAAAAAAGTAAGTACTAACTATAGGATTACTCTGACTCTTTGGTCAAATCTGAGGAGTATAATGTCGCGCATATTGGAACCTCCACAAGGCAAGAGGATGTTACCCGTCGATGATTGGGTGCAAGTTAACCAATCATTATCATCCAAGTCTAACCACCACTGAGGTGCAAAGATTTTACTCGAGAATGATAGGGTAACAATTAGCCAATTATTACCATCCAAGTCTGTCCATCGCAAGTTACCCAATCATTACCAGTTGAGTCTGACCACCGCCAAGATGAAAAGATTTTACTCGCTGGTGATTGGATACAATTTATCCAATCGTTACCACATGGGTCAGTTTTGTCTCAAAAAATTTTCATACTCAATCTGATAGTCCAAAAACCTATATTCCCTAATTTAGACAACTGAGCTTTGCATTCTTTTACCTTGAATATTGATGGTTTCAAAAATCAAACTAGTTTAAATAGGAAAAGCTAGTATTGACATGGTGCCTTTCTTGGTTTTGCCAGGATTATTATAACCTTAGTATTACTGGCCTCCATTAGCGGATCCCACAAATTGGTGCTCACTACAGGGGTCAATCCCCCTGCATACTTCAATAAGTATTTAAAAAAGAAATGGAGACTGTCAACTTGAGCAGCTCTCCTGACCTGCGATTAGTTGCTCTCAAGAAGCAACTAGCTAGCTCTTTCTCTCATCTCAAAGAGCTAGAGCAGCAGCCATTCAAATTACCACTGAAGGATAGATACACATCGGGTGAAGGGAGTGTTGCCTCCTTCTTGTACGTTTATGAAGCTGTGATGGATGGCGCTACTGACAAACAGAAAGTTCAGTACATCCTCCCCTGTTTAAGCCAAAAAGCCCAAGAGCTGATCGTCCCTCATTTGGATCCTCAGCACACCTGGCCAGAGGTCAGGGAGGCCCTCTTGGCTGAGTTTGGATCTGAGCAGAGTTTACAAAGGGAAAAACAGGCTTTCATGCGTATGAGTATCCAAAAAGGGGAATCAGTGGTTGCCTTTGCGGAACAATTTTATCTGAAAGCACAGACGTTGTTAACCTCAAAGATGTTGACTTTGGATGATGCTGTAGCTGCTGTTCTAACTGGAGTGACATCTCACCCTCTTTTGGCGATGCACATCACCTCGGTTAAACGCTATTTCCATACCATCCAAGACATCAAGTAAGTGCTAATAGATGTCACTGATATCCACGAGTGTGAAGTTCCACATGGAGCACCTAAGCCTCGGGCCTTAGCTATTGAAGACAAGAAGGAGCCTCTTTAGATAATGGGTCCTAAAGAGCTAAACCCCACAAAACCTGCAGCTTCAGTGCGACTTAAACCGGTCATTCCTCATCCATGCAAAGCGGAGAATCCCATGGTGGTTTCTCCTTCAGCTCGATCCATAGGTGCGCGTTTAAAGGGTATGTCATCCAGGACCACTGGAGCTGAAAAAATGCCGGTTAAAGCAAAGCAAATTACCCCACCTCTTGTGACTGTCTCCCCCACTTCAATTGTAACCTTGCCCATGGTGGAAAATACCCCTGAGGCTGACTCTGAGGGGGCTTATGAAAACATTGGGTATTACTTGTTTGGAGCTCCTGCGGAAGTGGAGGTCCCTGATCGCCTAAACGCTGGGGGAGTAGACGAAGCCACCATACCTGAGGATAATTACCTCCATCAAGTTCTAGGGGAGCCCATTGATATTGATACTGCCAGCAATACTGATGAGGTGTTCTCTCGCATTATTCGCCCTATCCAGCATGGCCATACCATGCAATTCATCCAAGAAAATTACCCTGAGACCTCATGCAAATTAGCCTCCAACCTCCATCTTAAGGAGGTCTTAGCGCTATCGCCCAATTCTGGGGTGATACTTACAAAGGTCAAAGTGGTTATCCAAAAAGTTCAGGTGTTGGCCATCCTAGATACAGGCTCCCCAGTGAACATCATCTCTTCTAAGTTGATGAAAAAGATCCAACTTTCACCTGACTTGGAGTACAACCAAAAATTTGGAACCGCCGGTCCTAATAACACCCGTGCACTAGGTGCTTACTCATCCCTTCCCATTCATATTGGGAAGCTTATTCTATCAGCCCCCACAGTGGCTTTGGATAATAATGATTATGATTTGCTTATAGGTACTCAGTTCATGATCGAGTATGAAGGCATTATCAATATGAAGCTAGGGACCCTATCTTTACTGAACTACAACGTTCCATTAGTTTTATCCAGCGAAGAACACCCCTCTTCCGCTTTGCATTATGTCATCTCTGGGCGCAACACTAAGAAATCGCTCGATTCAGTGGAGGCTAGTAATGGTATTCCAAATTTTGTGGCAGATGAGGTGGTGAGTAAGCCAGGAGAACTACGAGTGGTTGACACAAAAAACACATCCCAAAACCCCTCCAAACTCTTAAGTAAGACCAACTTTAAAGGAAAAGTCCAGGCTCATAAAGTACAGCCTAAAAAAGAGAATTCTTCCTTAAAACCCACGGAGGCAACTGTTTCTTGTCCCAAGGCTCAAAAGAATCGCTCTTCCAGGGATGCTACCCCTTGCAAACCTCAGTCTAAATCTTCACGCACTGAGGATGAAAAATTATATGCTGGAAAGTCTAGCCAAACAAAAACAGTGACTAACAAAGTCCAAGCTGCCAATAAACTCCGAGCTCCTCTACCTTCTTATCAAGTATTAGATAGGGTCTTATATCACCGCAATTGTACAACTCCCCAAATTAGCAAACTTAGATCAAATTGGGAGGGCCCTATACCATCATACATAAGAGAGGATATGAATATTCCATAAAGTCTTCGGCTACAAGAATTATCTTAATCCAGGTACATGGCTGCAACCTTTGACCCTACACCCCTTCCAACATTCTTGAGGGGGGCAATGTCAGACATTCTCTTTCTCAACTTCAGAAAAAGAATGCTGGAAGCATTAGGTCTCCTGAATCTGCCATTATGATTGGCCCATCACCTGCCCAATTTATAGATAATATTGTGGATATTAATGATAGGAGTACCCACAGCGAAAAGACCTTAGTGGATTCTCGGTGGAATCCTAATAACCGGAATAATACAATTTACCATAAGAATTAGCTTAAAAAAGTAAATACTAACTATAGGATTACTCTGACTCTTTGGTCAAATCTGAGGAGTATAATGTTGCGCAGATTAGAACCTCCACAAGGCAAGAGGATGTTACCTGTCAATGATTGGGTGCAAGTTAACCAATCATTCTCGTCCAAGTCTAACCACCACTGAGGTGCAAAGATTTTACTCGAGGATGATAGGGTAACAATTAGCCAATCATTACCATCTGAGTCCATCCATCGCCGAGTTACCCAATCATTACCAGTCAAGTCTGACCACCGCCAAGGTGAAAAGATTTTACTTGCTGGTGATTGGATACAATTCATTCAATTGTTAACGCATGGGTCAGTTTTGCCTCAAAAATTTTCATACTCAATCTGATAGGCCAAAAACCTATATTCCCTAATTTAGACAACTGAGCTTTGCATTCTTTTACCTCGAATATTGATGGTCTCAAAAATTAAACTAGTTTAAATAGGAAAAGCTAGTATTGACATGGTGCCTTTCTTGGTTTTGCCAGGATTATTATAATAAAAAACATAAAAATTATAAAAAGTTATTATTTTATACTTTTATTAAAATGTAATTTTTTCTCTCTATATAATTATTTGTGGCCTCCATTAGCAGATCCCACAGAAGCGCTAGTGATAGCCAACCATTCCCAAAATACCTGTATATCCCGCTTGCTGTTGGGAGGAGTCATTTTACGGATAGCTTCCACCTTGACTGGTTGAGGTCACAACCATGTGGCGTCAACTACAAACCCCAGATACTCTAGCTGGTACTTAAAGAAGTGGCATTTCCGAGGTTTGATCTTTATGTTGGCTTCAACAAACCAGCGGAATACAGCTTCTAAATGATTGAGTTGTTCCAAGAAGGTTCAGGAGAAAATATTAATGTCATCAAGGTATACAAGGACACATGACAGTTTTAGGTCTACAGATTAGTATCCATAGCTCGTTGAAATGTAGTGGGGGTGTTACACAGCCCTTGCAGCATCCGAGTTGGTTGAAAAAGACCTTTGGAAGTGATTACAGCGCACTTTTCTTGCTTCACAATGGCAACTCTTTTTTCCAATATCCTGAGATCAGGTCCATAGCTGAGAAGAAAGGAGCTCCCCCTAGCCAATCTAAAGCATCGTCATTTCATGGTAAGGGATTGGAGTCTTTTTTGGTGATGCTGTTGAGCTTTTGGTAATCTATTACTAT
The DNA here is from genome assembly GCA_022478985.1 of Massospora cicadina. Classification (NCBI taxonomy): domain Eukaryota; kingdom Fungi; phylum Entomophthoromycota; class Entomophthoromycetes; order Entomophthorales; family Entomophthoraceae; genus Massospora; species Massospora cicadina. The sequence goes on along the minus strand of JAKSZP010017245.1, from coordinate 142,931 downwards.
GCGGTTGGTGCCAACCTTCTTTTTAACAATCATAACGGGTGAAGCTATGGACTCTTTGATGGCTCAAGCATCCCTTGCGCTAATAGCTTGTCAATTTCCTCATTTACTACTCCTTCTGCCACCCTTGATCAGCGGATTGGCCTTGACCTGATGGGGGAGTGATCTTCAGTGTCCAGACTATGAACCACCCCCGTGCACATCCTAAATTGTGGTCAACAACAGCAAAAATCTCTTTATTTTTTTTAAATAAAGCGATTGCCCTATCCTTTTGTGTTTCTGACAGCCCCATTAATTTGTCACGCGATACTACTGCCATTATTGAGCTGCGGTTTGAAAGGCAGACCAAATTCCTCCAGTGACCCAAAGTCATGAACTGAACTAACCTTCTCAATAGGGATAAAGTTCAAGTATACCACTATTTGGTGGCAGCGGATTTGCAGTGGTTCCGTTTTTAAATTTCAAGCAAAACTTTGACTTCCCCCTGCCCTGATAATATAATACCTGGGGCCACGTGAGGCTTGAACTGCGACTGCTGATATGGCCCAATAACATCCCCATAGAGTCCATTTGGAGCTTCATTTAACAAGTCCGTGTTTACTATAACTTGATGCCCAGATAAATTGATATAGGTCCAGCAGCTTGGTGCGGCAGCCCTTGATATTCATAAATCTATTGTGGAAGGGCCTGGGCTTTGCCTTTTAACTGATGATAGCACACTGGGATTACTCCGTCACTATAAGCTAGATTGATATTCCCCATATGCACTGGATCGTTTGGCACTCCTCTAGAGGTGAAGTGAATTTGGATCCTCTGCCGCAATATTCAAAAGTCTGGTCTAACTATCAATAACAGCCCCATAGTGTCGCAAGAAGGCGGTTCCAATCAGCAGATCATAATGGCTATTCGGTAACTCTATAGCTGGGGCTACCACAACAATAGACCCAAACTGCAACGGAAGCACACTGTATGCTCCCTCAGAGACTGTGTTATCCTCTCCATAAGTTCCATATACCACCCGATGGTCCACGTCTGATTTTAATGATAATTTGGCCACCAACTTGGCAGAGACTATATTGACAGGGGCACCTGTATCTATGATGGCATGGACACGGGTTTTAGCTACAGCCAGGTCACAGTAAGTACATTTGGAGTAAGATGCATCTTGACTGTTTGTAACATATACATTTATGGCATCTCTGTAATCAAGAAAATCCACAATCCCCTCGCCAATACTGGGGTATTGTGTGATAATATTGTTGACTGGAAAAGTGACGCTTACTTCCTGCAAGAGAGGGGCATCATAAGAGGGGTCCAACTTTTTCAGGTGAAACTTGGTCAACCATCTGGCAAGCATACAGCTCAACCTGCAACAGGGACCCCTTTTCCACCATAGCTGCAGACTGCACTTGTGCCAAAATATTCACCCCTCCAACCAGCTGTTGATATAAGACTGACACATCAGCCAAGGGAGCTTCCACTGAGTGTACAGGGGTAGGTTCAGGTGGGACGTTTTGTGTTAAATTAGCAGAAGTAGAGAGTCTCATCTCTACTCTGCTCTGACTTTTACCTGATTGTACTGTCCCTGCGGGAGGGAATAACCCTGATGATGAAGACAACTTCTGGCCAAGTGCCCAGAACGACCACACAAGAAACAATTGATCCTGTAAGCTCTGCATCCATGATTGTTGTGTAATGGGCCATCCCAAAAGTTAGGCTGAGGTCAAGCAGTGTAGAAAGACCCTTCCCGATAGTTGAACTGCTGATGGCAACTCCATTCAAGATGAGGTGTGTGCTGATAAAAAGTCTGATGGTTACCAAACAGACGCTGAACTGGAAGAGATGACTTCCTCAAATAAACAGGTTCAGCAGCGGAGAGGATATGGTTCTTCTCTATGTTGGGCGGAGGGAAGTTAGTGGATATCTGGCACAAAACTTGAATAAGTTTAAGCAAAGGGATACCAACTTCTAAATACGGAGCCATGATATTGAAAAGCTCACGGTATGGTTTCACAGTGGAGGTCAACACTATGCATACATCTGATTCAGTTAAAGTTCCTGTCCCAATTAACACATGAGCTTCCATCATAAAACAATCAGCAAATGCATTGAGGGTCTCATTATGCTGAAACCCAATTGTTAAGAATTCCGCCTTTGCTGTGCCATCTTCATAGTCCCTCCAGATAATCACAACACAGTGTCTTTCAATTTTTGATAGGTAGCGGAACTGGTGGTAAGATAGCAAACAACTTGGTCAGCACTGTTGACATCCAAAGTAGATATTAATTTAGCTTTATGGCGATCTGAAGCTCCTTCCACTGTAAACTCAAATCTCTTAAAAATCCATGAATGTTTCCATTGCAATAAAATGGAGGTAGCTTATCAATAAAACCCTCCTGTAAAAACTCATTTTTCCACTGGAGCACAGCGTCCAAGGCAAGATTGAGTTCTGCATATTCAATGGTTGCAGCATTACAAAAAGACTTCTTGCCAGAGTAGCCTTATTTAACATGGCCAGCAACTGAGGAAGGTTATTGGCTTCGTGATTGTCCAATGAGCCCCCTGTAGTGAGCACCACTGTTATAATTTTGGCAGTATTCAATAAATATGCCGGCGGATTTTCGCACAGAGTTAACCCACTGAGCAATAGGGACCAACGATATGATGATTGCTGCCCTTAGAACAACAGAATAACTTTAAATAAATATGGAGCACTTGCTCCCAAAACCTCTTTATTAAATGTACTTTTTAATACAGCAGATCCTTCTTATTCGCTTTCTCTATCCTTCTTAACAACAACCCTCCTTCAACATCTCTTCTCGCCTATATTGTAGCGACTTCAGATGCTACAACTCGTATGGCTTAGTATTTAATTCACTATATCTTATTGGCTCCATCAATTCTTAATTCATTAATTTCATAATTGCCTAATTCAATGTAATTTCCCAATAACCCAATATCGCCTCAATTTGTGGCTTAAATTACCATTACCATTTTGATTCCAGCGGATTCCATTCATTTTGCCATGATGACCTCAGGCTTATCATCCAGTCATATCAAATTCGCAACATTGTGTATAGGAACCTAACAATAAACCAGGTAAACACGGCCATGGGTCCCATGGGTTGTATAAATATTCACTAGTGGTAGTTTATATTTAGACCTAATAATTACTGGAATTAGATAGTATTATTTTTATTGGAAAGTGAAATAAAGAAAATTAACCAACAATTACTCAGTGCAATGCAAATGGTTATATAGTGTTTTATTCGATAGTATGTCAAAGCAGGGATTGGGGCCCTCAAAATTGACCTGACTGGTGAATTTTTGAGGAAAGGGGAGTTATCACTTTTTATCTAAACTGACATCAAAAGAATTGGTGGTGGGCTGAGTTGCTATCAGTTTAACCCACAAACGCCTGACCCAAGGCTTTAATGCATTAGTGACAGTTATAGTGACAACATTTGGTTAACAGGCAATGGGGGTCCCGCAAGGCCACCACACATAGGGACAGTCCCAACAGGTCAGAAATGGGTTTGGGATGACCAATCTGTCCGTGCCCAGTTGCAGAGGCAATCATCAAGCCCACCAAGGTTCCTTGAGCGATAATCTGATTCTGTGATGAGGGTTTATATTATTGGCAATTATCCCCAATGGTGATAAATGCCCATCAGGAACAAGGACCAATGATTTTGAGAGGAATTTTGGATCAGCAAATATACTGCTTGATGGCTTTGCCATCAGCAATTTTGACCGAGGATTCAATGCTTGTCCCCTTCTGACTATTAATTGCTTGCTCTTCAGACCTTATTTTCATATATTTTACACATTTTGGCTTCAATTCAATGATTTTCACACAGATTTACTCAATTCAGAGAACTAAATTGGCGGTGGCAAGCGCAGGAACTGTGAAAGAATCTTCAGAGGGAGCTTTGTTACCCACTGCTCGTCTACCACATGGGCAAGGTCGCCCTGTGTGACAAAAGGTACAGCTGCCCTCTTTGAACTCTTTTTATATATGGAAAAGGAAAAATCTCCTGATTTATGCAGAGGGGACATTCCACAGGACTTACATTACCCTTTCCTTTTGCCAGAGGAGGGGCGCCACCACCAGAAACTGTGTGAGAGCTACATTTTTATGAGCCTTGGCCAACTTGATCACCATCAAAGCTGCAATTTTTTCAGGGGGATGGGGAGCATTGGGATGGGACATGTGGAAGGCCTACCCAAGTTCTATGAAGTTCATGAAATTATGGGCTTCTACCCTGCTGTTTTCATAGGTTGTGTAAATTTTTTTGGCATAACAAATTAGTTCCACCGAGTTGGTTTAACAGGGTATTAGCCACTGAGCAACCAAATCGCTTGATATGGAGATCGCCAATTCTAATAAAACCCGATAAATGATATATGGAGCAATAACCCCTATTGAAACTTTACTACCTTCTAATAATTGCAGAACTATCTGTTGAACGCTCAGAAATAGCCTCCCCCTCTCAATCTTCCACTCAACTTTTATCTTTGTCTCCCAAGCCAGATGCATCCTCTTCTTACTAATCTCCTACTCGTTCCCTTTTTAGGAGTTTTCATCTATCTTGAGGCTTTGGTGAAATTCCCTCAATTCTCCAAACTATTGCTACTTCAATCATTTTTCTTTTCATCCATACAACTTTTCAGTTCAATCTTGGGATTTGTCTCAACTCTAATTTCTGATCCTCCAGAATGTATAGCTTATAGTCCAGTCATATCAACTTCTTGACATTACCCCCTCTTTGAAAGGATTATATGCTCATATGCTTATATGCTCAAAGGAACTTCGTGTGAACTCAGTTGATAATCTGAACACCCACGGGTTTCTTAATGGTTTAGGCATCCATACCAGTCTTCTCAATTATCTCAAATAGACCATCCCAGATGTTAGAGAGTTTGTTTCTCCACCAAAACCGTGTTGGTCATGGAACAATACATAATCTCCTACAGCGAACAGCGGAAGTCCACTATATCTCTTCTGGTCAGCCGCCTGATCACGAATCTTCATAGCCAAACTGTTAGCTTAAGGCTTCCATTTGTAACTTGATCAGTGTTTCTGTTAGACTCATCAAATAATGCTGTGGTTCCACACCTCCAGTGTCTCTACACATGAGTAAATCAGGGCAGGCAGGGCCAGATATCTACCATAGAGAAGGTGGAAAGGGCTTTTGCCGGTGGATAAGTGATAGCTGATTTTATATGCAAACACAGCTGTAGGTAGGAGGGTACTCCATTCAAAGGGTTGATCCTTCACCAGATTATGGAGAATGTTCATTAAAGTTCTGTTAACCCATTCCACCATTCCATTAGAGTCCAAATGGTAGGGTGTAGTCAAAACTCCATGTGCCATCAACTCGTTCAAACTGGGCAAGATGTGCAAGGATGTATTGGTTCAGTTGTCCATTAAGATGAACTGCAGGCAGCCATGTCGCTAAATAATGCACTTCATAATAAACTTGGCTGTAGTGACCGCTCCCAAGTCATTAATTGCTCTGGCTTCCACCCATCTTGTCAAATGATCAATTGCTACGATTATATATTTAGAGGGTTCACGCCAATTGGCAGAAGTCCCACTACATCAAGGGAAACGATATCTCAGGAGAACTGAGGCTTACAACTGGTATGTGGTCTTCCTGTTTAAAGGCTTCTCCACTTGACACTGATGGCAACAGCTTACCGTTTCCAGCACATCATGATGCATGCTCTCCAAATAGTAGTAGGGTCACAAAAACTTCAACGTTTTCCGCAATCCTCCGTGTCCTACCACCAATGGGCATCCATAATAATCGCAGGTTTAGCAGAAGTTTTAGGAAAACTCAGCGTCAAGTCTCCAATCCGCTTATACAGTTCCCCATCGCATAAAAAAGTATCCTGCTTAAGCCCATCTAGCACTTTGATCACTTGTGGCTAGTCATGGTATTTGTCCACCACCATCTTCTCATAAATAATGTCGGCCAAATCCGCCATAATATCAACCGTTGGTAGTTGTACAAGATAATCTTCATTTTGATGTTTTGCTCCCAGCCAGTGTACAATCTCAAAATCGTATTCTTGAAGCTTCAACGCCCATCGTGTGAGCCAACCTTCAGGTTCACGGAGAATTTATTGCCAGCACAAGGAAGCATGATCCATTACTACTTAGAACTTCACCCTGTGGAGGTGTACTGTAAACTGTTTATATGCATAAACTACTGCTAAACACTCTCGTTCAGTCACAGTGTAATTCCATTCATGACAGTTTAAGCTTTGGCTACAATTTGCAACTGGGTGCTCTACGCCGTCATCATCTTTCTGAAATAATACTGCCCCTATAGTGGAGAGCGATGCATCCATTTGTACTAAGAATTGTCTTTCAAAGTTGGGGTATTTCAAAATGGGTGCACTTTCTAACGCAGTTCATGATACATTAAAAGCGTTTTGGAATTGTTCTGTCCAGTCAAAAGTGGCATTTTTCTTCAATAACTCAAAGAGAGGTGCCCCAATATGATTGAAGTTAGTAATAGACTGTCAGTAGTAAATGACCATACCAAAGAACACTTGGATATCACGTTTGTTACCTGGGCGGGTCATCTTGCTTATTACTTCCACCTTCGCTGGCTGCGATTTAAGCCCCTCTGAATCCACTATAAACCCAAGGTATTCTAATTGTTCTTTAAAAAAGTGACACTTCCAAGGCTTGATTTTGATATTTTTCATCAGCGAGTAAGCAGAACACTTGTTCCAGATGGTCAAAATGCTCTGTAAACGTTCTTGAGAACATTAATATCATTGAGGTAAACTAAGACGCAAGACAGCTTCAATTCACCTAAAATCCTATCCATATCACTCTGGAACGTAGCTGGGGCGTTGCACAAACCCTGTGACATATATGTAGGCTGAAATAACCCCTTTGAAGTGACGATAGCGCATTTCTCCTGCTCTTCCAATGGCAATTTGATCTGCCAGTACCCTCAATATCATATCCATGGCGGAAAAATACTTAGCCCCTCCCAGTCAATTTTTTTCATCAATCCATGGAAGGGGGTAGGAATTTTTCTTCGTTATGCTATTGAGCTTTTGATAGTCAATGACAACCCAGTTTGTAGCATCTTTTTTCTTTACAATGAGCACCAGCGATGCCCACAGGCTCTTTGATTGCTCTAGCATCCCTTGTTCTATCAGTTTATCTACCTCATTGAAGCAACCCCTTCCACCACCTTTGAGCACTGAATAGGCCACAATCGCATGGGAGGATGATCCCCCATATCTATCTGATGCACCACCCCTTGGGTGCACCCCAAATCATGATCATCGGATGTGAAGATATATCTCTTTATTTTTTAAATAAAGCTATCACCTTATCTTGCTGTTTTGCCAACAATTCAGTTAGCTCTTCCCAAAGAATCACTGTCATTACACTGAATGCTAAATTTTCCATTAGGCCAATTCCTCCCATGATCCAAAATCATGAACATGACAAACCTCATCAACAGGGGCCACTTGTAGATAAACCATCACTTGATGCCGTTGGATTGTCATCATCTCCTTCTGTAGGTTCGTTAGCAGTACCTTCACCTCCCCATTTCCTGGTAACAGTAGCCCTGAGCCACATGTGGTTCAAACCGTGATTGCTGGTAGGACCCCACAATTTCCCTGTATAGCCCTTCAGGGACGTCAATTTTGAGTTCAGTTCCTATTATGCACTGGTGCCCAGAAGGTAGGATCAAACGCTCTCTGATCATAGCGGAATACGTTTATACTCATAGATCTGGTTGGGGATGGCTCTGGTTCTCCGCTTTATTCACTAATAATGGACAGGAATCACCCCATCACTATGTGTCAAATTGATTTTACTGAAGTGGAACGGATCCATTGGGATTCTGCTGGAGGTAAAGTAAATGGGAATCTGTTGTAGCAAAATACAATGGTTTAGACCACCATATTGACCACGGCTCCAAACCTCCTCATGAATGCAGCACTGATTATCATATCATAGTTATTATTTGGTAGAACTACCACTGGAGTGGAAGCCCTAACTGAACCAAATCGCAAAGGAAACGTGCTGTATGCTCCTTCAGACACAGTGCTTTATGTCCCCGTGGTCCATTATACTACTCTGTGATCCACATCTGGTTTCTGCGGAAGCCTAGCCACCAGCCTGGTAGAGATTATATTAACAGGGGAACCATTGTCTATGATAGCTCAGTTTTGTGTTATGAAAGAAAATTTCTCAGTAGGTGCACTCCAAATAAGAAGTACCATTGGTGTTTTTTATGTGGACGTCCAATGGCTTTTTGTTGCCAAGGAAGTAAGATATTCCCATACTGACATAAGGATACTCCAGAGCAATCTTTTGACTGGAATAGCTACATTAACCCAACTAGGGAGACAACATCCGATGAGGGTCCCACATTGCTTATGCCAGTTTGTTCCAGGATCTGCCATGTGTATGGCTTCTGCACATCACAGCGGAACTCAAAGCATGAGGGCGAATATCCACTCTCTTGAATGGATACAGGGGAATCCAAAGGAAGATGTTGGTATAACAATTCATCCATCTGAGTTCTGAGTCCAATGTGAAGAGATTCTTGAGAATTGTTGGGGACAATTAAAAACTAATTAGCGTAGATATAGCATCCCATCTCTACTATGCTCAAGCTTTTCCCTGCTCTAACTTTTCAGATGGCACTGCATACACCTGCTGGTTTCCAGGGCAATTACCCGCATAATGCCCTCTTCATCAACATGAAAAGCAAGCATTCATAAGGGGCTCACGTCTATAGTTTGCAGATGAGAACCTGGTTAAAAATTAACAGAAGTATTGAAAGGTAGGGGATGAGGTGGCTGAGTGTACATAGGGCAAAGAGGATCTTCTGATATATAAGGTGGTCAAATATTTCCCAACAGCTTATAACTCGGTCATTGTTGCTCATATCCTGGGGAGTATGCTGTGGCGAAAGCAGGGGCCTTCCACTCTACATTGGGGCGCTGAATGTGTGGAGAGATAACGTAAAGTGTTCACAATTCAAATAAGCCCTGCATCTTCATCCAGCACGTGAAACATAGCATTATGCAATTCCAAGTATGGTTTGACTGCCGCCGTCATTGCTATACCTATGACCTTGGTGGATAAAATGTTGGCTCCTATTAATACATGCACTTCCACCAAGAATTGTTCAGTAAATTCTAACAGAGGCTCGTTTTGTTGGAACTGTAGGGTTAATAAGTTGGCCTTTTGTTGAGCCATCTTAGCCAAGCCCCCAAACAGCTGGAGAACAGTCTCCTTTACCTCTTGATAAGATGCTGAGCTATTCTGGAGGTAACAGGTGACTTGATCAGAGCTCTCCACATCCAAAGCGTACAGCAACAGTTTTGCTTTCCGCCAATCTGAGGCCTCTTACACATTAAATTCAAATCGTTTAGAATAACTTTGCATATTCTCATCATGAGTGAATGGCGGTAAATTCTCAATCTGAACAGCTATTCCTTGCTCCAGGCTATGGCCACAAGAAACAGCTGAATTGGGTTCCAAATGACCGGTGGAAACATCCCCTTGTTAAATATCATAGGGATGAGTGGATGGAAGCAAATCCGCCAAATTGGACTCATAAGAAGTTGGATTGCGAGATGGGTCTGCTAAGACCCCTGAGGGATGCTTATTGGCTGATTACATACCATTCCTCCTCCGACTTGCTGCTAACTGCACCTTTTCCCCCTGTTCCAGCCTGTTCAGAAAAATGTTCACCAATTATCTGTTCTGATTTAACCAAGTAACACTGACACCGGATGTCTTAAAATTCCTGCTTATGAGTCTCATACTAATTTTGCAACTCATGATAGGATTTCAATTAGAGTCCAGCTTCCACTCCAATTCCTGAAGCTGTGAGACAACATCCTCTACTGTACTCTTCATTCTTGCGTGCTACCTGCCAATATCAAAGCTTGTCAGTTGGTGTCATTTATTTGGTTAATGAGGGCGGCTCATTCTTGCACCAGCTCCTTGTTGGCCCATTGAAGGGTATCCAACCATACTCGCATATCTGTGTACTCTACCATCTCAATGAATGGAAGAGTAATGGCTCAACTTCTCTCAGCCTGACTAACAATTTTTGAGTGTGTAACCTGACCTACAAACTGGTGATATTCAGGAGACGTCAACAAGGGGATGAGCGCATTGTCAGCCAAATGCTGATTACTCTACTCAATGCGAAGTTGGCTGAATTCACTCCACAGAGCCAACGTGATCCCTTATCCGCCACTCTGCCAGGGTTATCCTTTCCTTAATCTGAGCTATTGCAGCTTCAAGCGCTTCCACCCATTCTTCTAGGTCCATCATAATACGCTCAGTGTTGTTTTTCAACGTGGTTACATCCCAAATCCATTATGCCAATAGACTGCATCGATCCAACAGTTCCCCTATCACTTGAGGTAACTCCTAATTCAACTGTGGAACCAAAACGTCCAACTGAAAGCGGAAATCCCCAACATGTTGGTCCACCTGTACCAGCGCCCCCTGCACCTCCAAAAAAATGTGATCAAGATGGTCAAGTAAAAGGCAAATATTGTTCTGCTGCACTTGAATGAACCGCATGACGTCCCCAATCTCAATATTATGGCGGGCCAGCACATGCAGTAGCTTGAAGATCAATGGCTGCAAATTTGCGACTAAATATTCTTCAGTTCCATGGGTACTAAGCCAATGAGACAACCCTGTAGTAGTCGCATCTAGAAAGGACATATACTACGCATAGTGGGTTTCTTAGTCCCGTTGATTGTAGAACAAACTCAAAGAATGCTCCCCCACCTTATCTTCATAGAGTCAATACCCCCGCAGAAGCCATTCTATAATGCCATGCAGCTGTTGGGGGGTCATATTTTAGAGGGACCTTGTTGATTTGCCGCCAACTCAGGACAAGTTTCTGATTGCAAATTGATCCTAGCATCTTTATCACCCAGCTCTGTCACTATGAAAAGTGCCGGTTCATCATTGGATGCTTCCTGAGCTTCCTCAGCTTACCAAGCGTGAAATCTGATCAGGTTTTAGTATAATGAGTGAGGGCTCGCCATTTTGCCCTAGCGCTGATAAGCTACAGTTGACTAGTGGCCTTCTATAGTGAGCACTGTCAATTTTTTGGCGTAACAAATTGATTCCACCAAGTTTGTATACACAGGGTATTAGCCACTGAGCAACCAAATTGGATGATATGGAGATTTTCAACTCTAATAAAAACCCAATATTTGATATATGGATCAATCGCCCCTATTGACACTTTATTAACTTCTAATAATCGCAGAATTATCTGCTGAACGCTCAAAAAACCTCCCCCTCTCAATCTTCTACTCAACTTTTATCTTGGTCTCCCAAGCCAAATGCATCCTCTTCTTAGTAATCTCTTATTCGTTCCCTTTTTGGGAGTTTTCATCTATCTTGAGGTTTTGGTGGAATTCCCTCAATTCTCCAAACTATTGCTACTTCAAACAATTCTCTTTTCATCCATATAACTTTTCAGTTCAATCTCAAGGCTCATCTCAACTCTAATTTCTGATCTGCTGGAATGTACAGCTTATTGTCCAGTCATAGCAACTTCTTGATAGGCTGAATAACCCTTCCATGCAACAAGTTACTGAACTGACCTCTGAGACCTGCAGGATGCTAAAATGCTCTCCACTTCAGCCTTCTCCACATCCTCAATCACTATCAACTCAGGATCTGAGAGGGTAGTACCCTTGAACTTGGACAGCTGAGATGCGTAAAAACTGTATGTTGTTTCCAGTGAGGTAACAACTTCAACCAGAAAGCACCATTACCCAAATCCTCCTCCACCAAGTGGGGGCCCAAACGTTTGCTTGCAATATTCTGGGAGGGTGCCTGCATCCGCAAATGGCACATATCTAGCATGACATATGGACCCACCTTAATGTCATGAGCGGGAAGCTGTTTCTAATCCGAAAAATGCTTATAGTCACCAATAGCCTTAGTGAGATGCTCCTGCACCAAGGTCTGGGTAGACTGACTATGCTCTGCATGATCCGCGGCAGTTGGGACTGCTGGCCGCAGACAAGGACCAATTGAAAATGAGGGGTTATAACCCAAAGTTGCTTCATAAGGGGAAAACCCCGTAGATGCATGCATACCATTATTTTAAGCAAATTGAGTGATAGGAAGGTCGTTAGCCCAGGTATCCTGCATGGCTGAAGCATAGCAGCGCAAGTACTGTTCCAAGATCTTATTAACCCGCTCAGTTTGTCCATCAGCTTGGGGATGATACGCTGTGGATTGGCAAGGTGTAATTTTTAAAACTGATAAAAGCTCATTCCAGAACTGCGCTGTAAACAGTGGCTCATAATCACTGATAATCTCCTGCGGGAGACCAAATGTAGAAAACACATGGCGCACAAAGAGACAAAAAGTTTCTTTTAAAGAAATGGAGGATGAACAAGTGACAAATAGGGCAAATTTTGTAAATGTATTAACCACCACCATCACCACAGTAAACCTGCTTGAACAGGAATCTCCAACAATAAAATCCACGGATACTGATGCCCATGGACCCTCATCCTGTTGTAACAGATGAAGGAGACCATTCCTTCTTAAGCGATCTGACTTGGCCACACACATGTATCACAATCAGTGATCCAGGCCAGTACATCCTTCAACAATCCTTCCCAATTATAGGTACTCTTAATCAAATTGATACATTTTTTATTCCCCGGATGGCTGACTGTGGGGGTTGTGATGAGCCTGAAACACTTTGGCTCTAACAAGAGGAGGAACCCACACCCATGACCAAAAATGTATTCGGCCTCTGCCAAGGATTATAGGGAATGCTTATGAACTGGGAGGGACATTCATTACAACAGCTCCACTCCTTTGGGACAGGTCAATAGGGCTGTTAAAACTCGTGAAATAAGTGGCGCATTGGGATCCAAGTCAACTAATGAGACCATGGGAGGGATGATGGATAAATTTTGGGTGGGAGGGATAATGGTAAAAAGATCCACCTCCTCTGAGTCTATAGGGCAATGTGAGGGGTTATGACTTAAGAAGCCGGGAAGACCATTCAACGCTCTTTTCACAAACTCAAATTTGAAGTTAAAGCTATACAAATCCCGATAGGTTTGAGCTTTCCTGTGTACCAATTTCTGTGGTTTGTAAAAGTAGAGAAGAGCTTGATGATCTGTTTTCACTGTTAACTCATGTTGAGCACCCTGCAAAAGGTACCGCCAGTGGGTCAGGCCATGCCACAGCTGCCAGCTCCTTGTTATAAGTGGCCCAAGACTGATTCATTGGAGAGAATTTGCAGGAAAAGTAGGCGACGAGGTGCTCTAACCCAACATGCTCCTGAAGCAATACAGCCCCCACCGCAACAGAAGATGCATTACAGGCCATGGCATAAGGCTTGGAGGGATCTGCATGCTTCAGAAGTGGGAAACAAAAATACCTCTTTAATTGACTCAAATGCCTGCTGGAACTCAGGCGTCCAACGAAAAGGGACATTCTTACCCACAAGTGGATAAAGTGGGGCGGATAACTGATATAAGGCTAGGGAAATTTTTTTAAGAAAATTATAGTGTCCAAGAAGCTTCTTAATTTCTTTTGAGTCATTGGAGTAGGCCACTCGTGGATGGCATCCAACTTGTTAGGGGGAATGACATACCCATCTTTTAAGACGATATTGCCTAAAAAGGTAACCTCCTCCCTTAAAATTCGCATTTTGAAGGCTTGACAAACAGGCCTGCCTTGTGCAAGGCAGCCACTACCGCTTCCAAATCCTTTGTGTGTTGTTTGGGAGTCGGAGAGTGTACCAAGCTATCATCAATATAAGCTATCGCGCATGTAAACCAGAGATCACCCAACACACTATTAATCATTCCTTGAAATGTTGCTGGTTCATTCTTCAACCTGAAGGGCATTACTCAAAATTGTAAAATACCCCTCTTTGTTTAGATAGCGGCAACCCATCCTTGCCTTCCATCACCCAAATTTGGTTAAAGGCATAAACAAGGTCAAGTTTTGAGAACACATGTGAATTAGCAATTTCTTGACTGATAGTTTGCATCAGTAGTAAAGGGTAGGATCATGAACAATGATTTTATTTAAGTGACCATAATCCATAAAGGGATGAAGGAAAACATCGGCTTTCTTGTGAAAAATGATGGGAGAAGCAACTGGTGACTTTTCTTTGAACAACCACCCTTTCTAAAGCATGTCATTCAACCATACATTAAGAGCAGCCTCCTCTTCCACTGTGTGCGGGCACAAAGGGCAGTTGATATTTACCACCTGCACTGTTGTTCTGAACCCTAGATCGAATTTAGTATGAGGGGAAGACAGTCTGCCTTCTCTGAATCGAGGATACTTTGATATCCCATTAATGCCTCAAGAAAATCTGATGGAAGGCCCACAGGGGAAACCAGGGAAGTGATAAGCTGTGGCTTGAGTTTTTGTAAAAGTATCCACTAAGGGAAGCTCACCTTCTGTCAGGTCATTAGAAAATGACATGTTAACCCCAGGTGAATTCTAACATGCTATTGGTGCCAGTAACCAACCCATAAGATTACCAGAAACACCAGATTCAGCATTGTGGAGAACCAATCACAAATGCTGAACTGATATACAGAGATAGGTACTGGCCGTCTAGCTAGATATGAGGGCTGGGAAGCCAATGAAGCGACCATCACCATAGGACCCAAGTCCAGGTCAAGTTCCAACTGATTATCTAGCTCAACACTCACAAAATTCCTCACTGCTACAGTGTTAACCAAGGCCTCAAAGGATATGTGGTGAGCTCCAATACTTATCTTCATGGGCAATAAAAGGTAGGCGAAATTCTCTTTATTTACAGCTATAGTTAAGTCTTTATATAAGGAAGAGATAATACTGGGATTAGGGGAACCTATGTTTGCAACAGGAGTAGACACTTCATAAGTTAGAATACAGAATATACTGACATGGGCACAAGAGCCGCGGCAATTATTGAATGTGATTTGGGCAAAGATTTGGAGATGGGATTTGACACCAAGGAACCTCAGCGGCTCCTAGCATGAATATTCCATTTTGGAGGGTTGGTTCAGACAATTTAAGAGGTATTAGGATATTGTGGCCATAGTAGAACTTCTTCACAACCTTATTTAGCTGAGAGAAAAGGGCCATTGCTACCCCCATCTCAACGAGAAGGGCGGAAGTTATTAAGAATAATGGTTGGTCAATTTTGTTAGGAAAACAACAAATTAATTTTAGACTGGACTTCCAGTTGAAGTGCCGAAGCACCCAAAAGCCAAACCCAAATGCCAGTGGCACTGCTGCTGATATGACAATTATGAAACCAGGAAGGGGTCTTGCAATTAAGCGCCCATGAGTTATTATTGTGTATAGGAACCTAGCAATAAACCAGATAAACACAGACATGGGTCCCGTGGGTTGTAGAAATATATTCAGGTGGGATGGTCTATAGTTAAAATAATAAAAGCTGGAATTAAATATTGGGATTTTTAAAAAAAAAGTGAAATAAAGAAAATCGTCCAGCAATTTCCTCAGTGCAATGCAACTGATTAAATAGTGCTCAATTTGCTAGTATGTCAAAGCAGGGATCCAGGCCCTCAAATTCAACCTAACATGGCGAATTTTCAAGGAAGGGAGAAATATCAACTTTAATCTGAACTAACATCAAAAGAATTGGCAGTGGGCTGAGTCTTTATCAGTTCACCCAAGAACACCTGACCCAAGGCTTTACTGCGTTTATGGCAGTCAACGTGACAGCATTTGGCCCAAAGGACAATGGGATCCCCTAGGGCCACCCCACATAGGGATGGTCTCAATGGGCCAGAAACAGGTTTGGGATGACCAACCTGCCCGTGCCTAGTTGCTGAGGTGGACACTCATCCCAGTGGGATTCCTTGAGCAACAAATCTAATTTTTGCGATGAGGGTTTTGAATTATCAGCAATCATCCCCAATGGTGATACATGTCCATCAGAAACAAGGTCCAACGATTTTGAGAGGAATTTTGGATCAGCAACCATACTGCTTGATGTTTGATGCCATCAGCAATTTTGACTGAGTATTCAATGCTTGTCCCCTTTTGACTATTAGTTGCTCACTCGTTGGACCTTATTTTTGTAAATTTTGGACATTGTCTAAAATTCAATGATTTCAGCATATATTTCCTTGATTTGCGAACTAAATTGGCAGTGGCAAGCTCTGGAACCAGGGGAGGAATCTTCAGAGAGAGTGCTGTTACCCAACGCTTGTCTACCACATGGGTAAGGTCGCCCTGTGTGATAAGAGGTACAGCTGCCCTCTTTGGACCCTTTTGTTAGGAAAAGGATAAATCGCCCAATCCACACAGAGGGGACGTTCCCCTGGACTTACAGTTTGATCCCACAGAGCAATATTACTTGCCTCAAGATTTAAGCCTTCTCAGATCATAGGCAAGATATCAGATGGCAAAAAAATTTGAAAACTACATTTAAAAATTTTGCAATCGAAGTCTGATAGTCACCTGAAGCTTGTATGGAGTTCTTTCATTCTGAAGAGTTAGGAGAATCCAGTCAAACAATCAGTACAATCCTTACCACAGGCATGAAAAACAGCAAGAGTGTTACTTTACTGGAAGTCATCCTTCAGAAGTCAAGGTGTTAGCAGTACTTTATACCAGCAATCCAGTTAACATTATGTCTTACAAGCTCATGAAGAATTTTAAACTTGCACAAGACATTGCTTATCAGGACAAACTCAGTACCTCCCGGAATGAGTCAGCTAAAGTACTAGGAGCTTATTCCACGTTATCCTTGCCATTTGGATGGGTGATGGTCAAGGCTATGCTTAACTGCCACATAACCTTAGTTTCCCCTAAGGTTATACTAAGGCCAAACATGTGGGCTGCAGGGGCCAAGGCCCTTGAAGATTAACACTAAATGTAATCTTAGTCTAAATTTAAAAACGAAGAAATGAAGTTAGGCCGTAAATGGTAATATTTGACCAATATTTAATAAATTTGAGAACAATTTAAGGTCAATATCAACATTTCTAATTGAAAGTTTTGTAACAGCTGAGGTACCCATAAGACGTTCTAGAATGGGTCTAGACAAGACTTTTAAAGGCCAATATTCTTTAAATAGGCCCACCAAGGGTCAATCTGTCCACAGACTCCATGAGAACTCTCCTCAGCATATTCCCCAAGTTTCCTTTCAAAGTTTTTCACAAACAAACAAAAATGATTTAAGCAACTCTATCTTCTAATATAACAATAAAACTTATAGAAATCGGGAATCATCACTTAAAATTTAGAGTTATCTTAAAATAATATGACCATATTACTGGCATTGAAATATCATGGGATACCCCGCAAGTTTGGAAAGATTGCTGCTCATGTGCAGTCAATTTTGGGGCCCAGACCCAGCTGTTTATTCTCAGTTTAGGACTACCCCTGTGTTGTAACTCCTTATAAAGACAACTACTAAGCCACCAGACCTGTGATTTTGTATATGGTTTACATCCAGTTGGGAGCTTTGACCATAGACCAGTTAACAACTTTGGCTCAGCAACCATCAGAAGGCGATTTCAGTCACATTAGACAAATTTATTACCCAATTCTTTCCTACTGTAGGCAACAAATCATATTCATGGTGGATTACAGGCCTTTGTATGGGCCTGTTATTTTAACCTAACATCATTCCCCTGCACCTGTTATGGGTTTGATTGTTGACTCCTCCCTTAGAGGGGGATTGTTGTCTACTCTAAGGAACGCCGCCAAGTTAAGTCAGAGTTGCCTGTCCAGTCTCGCCCAACACCAAACTCACTGACTTGCTTACTCCTAGAATCAACCTTTGCAACCACCTCAGAACAAGAGTTCCAACCTTTGTAACCCACGTGACACCTGTTACACCTATGCCCCCATTATTTCCTGTCTTTACAGTTTTAGCCATAAAGAAGCCCACGTTGCCTATCTGACTATATGTTCAGAATATTGATACATATGTTAGGAATTCACCCAGCTCCATCAGCAGGCTAAAAAACCTTTTTTGTCAAAATTGTATTCAAGAATCCCACATCTGCATAAGTGAGAACCTCCACATTGGCCGCATATGTACCTCAAGAGAATTCCGCAGGGCCCAAGCTAACAACCACTATCACTGCTGCTACTGCTATAATTTGGGGTCATAGAAGGGGGATATGTGATGTCTTATATTATGACTGACCTCTACATAGCCTTAGTTTCCCATAAGAGGAATACTAAGGCCAAACAGTTGGGCTGCAAGAGCCTAGACCTTCTTAGATCAGCTGACAAACTTAAATTAAAATACAAAATGGTGAATTAATGTTAGACCGGAAATGGCAATATTCAACCAAAATTTAATGGACTTGAGAATAATTGAAGGTTGTTATTAAAAATTTAACTAAATGTTTATCATGGACGAGGTACCTGAAGGACGATCTATAAGTCAAGATGAGAATTTTATAGGCTGATATTCTTGGAATAGGACCACCAAGGGCCAGACTGTCTGCGGACTCTATGGGAACTCTACAAAGCATTTTCTCAAGTTTCCACTTTTAAATTGTTAAAAAAACAGGAGAAGGTGCTTAGTGAACTTTGTCATCTTATACTCATAAATATTATTTATAAAAATCTAGAATTAGTTTTAAGATTTTCTAAATCATCTTTAGATAGAAAGAACATATTCTGACATTTAGACATCATGAGCTACCTATATTGGTGTATCCCCCTTTAGGTTGGGACTGCCAGTGCTAGAAAAGAGACGTCTTGGGATACCCTCTGATCTTGGAAAGCTTACCGCTCATGCAAAGCCTTTCTTGGGGTACAGACCCAGGTGTTTGTTCTCAGTTTAGGATTCCACTGATGCTGAGACTCCTTATAAGACATCTATTAATCCAATGTACCTGCAATTTTATATATGGTGCTACATAAAATTTGTGGCTTTAATCATAGCTCAGTTATTTCTTTGATTCAGAAACCATAAGAAGTAGGTGTTCATGCAGAATCATTGTTTTTTCTTCTTTGGCTGTGGGCCTTGAGAACAACCATTACAAGTTTATCATAGTAAAGCTGTTCTTAGTTGAGTTTGGAGAAAACATAAAAATCAAACAAAGTTCAAATTTACTACTTAACTACCAGATGCCATCTTTATATTAAGACAAGGAGGGGGAGGAGCTGAAAAAAGGAGTATGCCCAGTCAAAACCAAGCATCTATCTACCAAATCAGATATACCCTGAAGCTGGATGGATTAAAGCAGCTACCACCGATGTTAGAAGAAGAGTCTGAGTTACCCTTGAATTTAACAAAGAGATTGACCTACTTCCTTGAAAACAAAATGTTATGCTTGTTATAATTAGGATCAATATACCATAATAAACAACGCTTGTAACTACTTTTTAAAAGGATTTAGAGACCTGGAACCTGAGTGATGCCTATTTATACAATTTATCACATCAAGTAGAAGTCAGTTTCCTCCTTTGGAACATTTTCAAGCACCCTTATTGCATCAAGAAGGGTCAAAACCATATCCAAAGCGAATGTTTATTACAACATAGACGTTATTTCAGCTCATGCACTCACCAGCATTGAAGATATATGGGCTTCAGGAGCCAACTACACAAAAAGACGTGAACATAATGAACTCTTGGACTAATATTCAGATTTTTATAGAAGCGGATCCAACAGTATAGCCTTTGCAAAGGAAAAGTAAAAGATATACACTGAGAGTGCCATACCTTTCTGATAAAAGCCTAACCGCTGATCCAAAAGCAAAGAAGAAGTTATTTTAAGGTATTTCAACAACTTATGGATGCAAGCAGGGTACGCCTTCCAAGAGTCCTTAGGCGTCGTCCCTTCTACTAGTGTGGAAGAAAGATGGTCCCACCAAATTATTCATGGATTACAGAAGGCTCAACGGCCTGACCAAGAAAGGTTTTTACACATTACTGAAAATTAACAATGCGTTAAATAACTTAGAGTTTTTACTACTACACAGCAATAGACCTTGCAAGCGGATACTGACAGATAGAGATGTCACCAGAAAACTTGGATAATTATGCACTGATAACCAGTCAAGGACTTTAGGAACTGAAAATTATGCCTCAAGGCTTGAGCAGCGCCCCAGCTACGTTCAAGAGAGTAATGGATCATATTTTCGGAGATCTTAAGATGATGAGTTTACTCATCTGTTTAGATGACACTATGGTGTTCAGTAAACCATTCAAGTATCATTGCACATCTGAGGGAGGTTTTCCTCTCCTAAGAGAGAATAACCCTAAGCTGAAGAGAGGTAAAATGTCGTTTTTGAAGATTCAGTTAGAATTCCTTGGCTTTGAAGCTAACCAAAGAGGAATCAAACCTAGAAAGGGAAGTCAGAGCTATTACTAAGATGAGTTTAGTCAAGTGCATGAGAGGTGTACAGGTGTTCTTAAGCATGACTAGTTATTAAAGCAAATTTGTGTCAAACTTTGCAGACATTGCAGAGCCACTAATGAACCAGCTTAACAAAGGATAACTTTAAATTGGGAACAAGAGCAAGAGGATTTACATTACCCAACTCAAGCAGGAGCTGATGGGAGACCAATTATGACATACACAGACTATGCAAAGACCTTCTACAATTACACTGACACCAGAATAGTGGATATGAGAGCCATCTTAGTTCAGTTGGAAGAAGAAGGAGTAGATCACCTTATAGAGCTCTACTCAAATACATTTACCAGAATAAAGAAAATACGTTGCCACAGAGCGTAAGTACCCCGCTGTGAAAAGAGCCATACACCACTTATGACCATAAATTTATGGTATACACTTAAAGCTTATTATAGAGAACGCGTCACTGATTTGTAGACAAACACAAAAGACCCAGACTGAAGCCTTGCAAGATGGGTACTCAATTGTAAGGTTAAGACTTTATGATCCTGCACCAGGAAGGAGAGAAGCATCTGAATGTAAGGGGCTTGTCGCGATTACCTGTTTTCCAATTGTAAGTACATGACAGCAATAGGATTTACAAACTATTATGAAGACATTAGGATTACTGATAAAATGAATACAAAGCAATGTAAAGAATTTAAAAAAGTAACTAATTTTAGAGGATGAAGGTTGGAGAGACTAGTAATTGAGAATTGGTTACATTATATGAATATAATAAAAAACTGGTGATAATTATGTAAGGACATCGTCAATTAAGACACAGAAGGCTTAAAAGACATACAGCATCTTAAGGAGAGAATCTACTAGGAGGCAATATTGGGCAATAATATCCAGATCCTGGAGATCTGCATTATATGCGCTTAGTACAAGCTGCTCCAGAAGCAGTCTGAGCCTTAGTATGTCCATTTAAGTGCACACTTTCAACATGCCTCCATTGACATTGTAAAATTATTTCCAAAGTCTTACAGTGAGCATCAGTTTATCATGTTACAATATATCACTTCGCCAAGAGCGCAGAAGATATTGCAGTCAAGGCGTTTATTCTAGAGTTACTTAAAGATTCCTCTACAGCCAGGTTATTACTTGCCATGGATGCCCTCAGATACTACTTTCCAGTAATGGACGGAATTTTACCTCAGATCTTGCAGACTCCTGATGGACTTAGTTGGAGTTAAGCAGAAGTTTATTACGCCATACACACCCTCAGGCAATGGAAGAGTGAAATAGTGGAAAGAACCATTGCATCAATTTTGAAGAAGAGCAGAGTCAATTACGGTCCAGATGGGATAGCCTGCGCCATCAGCCTTGTTTGCTTTACTGGTTGAGGTGCCACAGGACTATTGGCATGTCGGTATATAAATTACTATAAAGATGAGTAGTCACATCACCAAGCTTGTTTGTCCCAGTGATGAACGCGGACAGGAAGAATCTATCCCTAAAAAAATACCAAGCTGATTGGCAGAACGAAATTCAAGATTTAGCTGAACGTCAACAATAGTATTATGAAGTCAATTGAGGAGAGTACCAAAGAGAGTGACTGACGATCCAAGTTGCTAATATTTGAGTTGGAACAGAAAGTTATGCTCTACCACATTTGCGGAGGACAACCTGAGAAGTTACAGGGCATCTGTACGGGACCTGTAGCCATTGTCATGTAAAGAAGAAATGGATAATTTATCAAGGGCAAAATCTACACAAATTACGTATAACTGATAACCCACGCACAGCACTGGAAGTCTTTTCCTAGGTCTCATCTTGGGAGAGTAATATTGAGAAAGGAAAACTAAAGGGGTTGTTTCCTTGCCCTATGGAAAGACTTAATGAACTTCAGCAATATTTTTATAAAGTCACTTAAGGAGAGTACCAAAGAGCGTGACTGAAGACCCAAGTTGCCGATATCTGAGGTGGAACAGAAAGTTATGATCTACCACATTTGCGGAGGACAACTTGAGAAGTTACAGGGCGTTTGGACGGGACCTGTAGCCATTTTCATGGAAAGATGTAATGAATAATCTATCAAGGACAAGATCCACACAAATTACATCTAACTGAGTCCATGCGCAGCACTTGAAATTTTTCCTAGGTCTCGTCTTGGGGAGGATAGTACAAATAAAAGCTCAACTAAAGGGGTTAATTCCTCGCCCTATTGAAAGCCCTTTTAGATACACATAGTCTCTTAACTACTTATTATTAATTTTACCAATAAAATAAATCCAAATAAATGACTTTTTTATTGCCCGGAGGTGTCATGTTTAAAAGTTCTACTTATCTTTGGGAGGGAATCTGATAGTGATTTGACTTTTTTTGGTGATGGTAAGACTTTTTGTTTCAGTAGGGTCCACACAATGGTTACTATCCTGGATCATGACAGCTAACGCTACTGTCAGGAGCAAGCAAAGAAACGCAAATATAAAAAAAAACTATGGAAGGATTTAGAACTAGATTTTTTGGTTAAAAATTCTTCAATATTTATAGGGTGCAAGGGATCTGTTGCAAACTAGCGCATTTGCAACGGTGACAGGCTAGCCCTGCTGATGGGAAGGGCTAACGATATTAATATTGCCAACCTATAAAACAATGGAATGGCCTTGCTAATATGCTCCAACAGTTTGCAAACAGCGAACTCCTAAAATGTAACAGCAACTACTATTACTATTATGATCAACTAGAGCCAACACTAAGTATTATGCCTTATACCCTCCAGAACTATTGGACTTGGTACCCGTTTACCTTTAACCCACTAGCCTCTCACCTGGGTGGCTCGCTAGCTCTGAACCCATCCTCATCCAAGGTGGTTTGTCCACTCTTCTCAATCACTTGAAACTTATCTTCATCTTCAGCTCTCCATCGTCAGTAAATTAGGGCACCAGTAATGCACTGGTGTCTCTCGCAGGTCTTCTTATAGGTGGCGACAGTCAAGGGTGGTTAGGCAAAGAAAAGCGCCTAAATGCTTGGGGATGCCAACCTCAAGGATCGCGCCCTACCAAGCCTGACACCAGAATCAGAAATACAAGTATAAAATCAAATTTAATAGGGAGAGGTGTTTATTAAAATAAATCGCTGTCCTTAGATAGGGCCAGCTGTATGTCAAAGAAGTGGCGAATGTGAGCAATATATTGGTATCAAGCATCTGGGATTTAGAGTTATATAGATCAGCAACATAATGGGAACTTTGGTTAAACAATAGATAAAATTATTCAGCTCTTGATAAACTTTATTATAAACCAAATTACAATAATTATTCCAAGATTGCTCTTAACTCAATTCAATCAAATTTGCTGTTAATTTCTCACCTGTATGTTTATAAGCTTGAAATTGTCTCAATGACTGATCCCCATAGGGCGAGCAAGTCCTAGCCTCCAACTCAACCTAGGATTTAATAAAGTGATCGCCACAGCAAGGCTACACCTTAATTAAAGCGATTATATGATAACACTTGTCCCCACCAGCCTTGGTCATGATGAGCATCACTGCACATTCCTGACATCTAATTCCTTCCTTGCATGTATTCGTCATTCAACTTCTACTTCTCTCTGATACTAGATAAAGTTAGTTAGCCAAGATCTATTGCGACCCACCAGCAGAGCCCCCATGTAGTGAGCATCAGATTTTGCAAACTGGCGCATTTGCAACAGTGAAAGGCTATCCTTGGTGATGGGCAGGGATGACTATATGAAGTTTAACACCCCACAAGACAATAGAATAACATTTCTAATATGCTCCCAACATTGTGAGTAGCAAGCCCCAATATGTAACACAAACAAAAATATTAGCATCAGTATCAACTAGCACGAGCACTAATTAAAGTGTCTTACATCCTCCAGAGCTATTGGACTGAGTAACCCAATTGGTGCCTTCAACCCACATGCTCTTCACCCATCCTCGCCCAAGGTAAATTGGCCACTCTCCTCAATCACTTAGAACTAATCTCTCTTTCCTCTCCTCCATGGTCAGTAAATTAGGGTACCAGCATCGCACTGGTAGCTCTTAAAGGGTTTCCTATTGGTGGTGGCAGTTGAGGGTGGTTGGCAAACCAGTGCACTTAAATTCTTGGGGGTGTCAACCCTGAGGATCATGTCCTAACAATCTGACACAAGAAGCAGAAACACAAGGTAAAATAAAGTCAATAATAGTTATTACTAAAATAAATCGCTGGCCCATAAATAGGGCCAGTTAGAGATTAAGGAAGTGGTGATTGGGAGCATTATATTGGTATCAAGCGTTTGGGAATGATAAAAGTCATATATATCAGAAGCATATTGGTAACTGAGGAAAACAATAGTTGGAATAATTTGGCTCTTAATTACTTTTTATAATTAATTACAATTAAACATTCAAAAATTGCTCTCAACTCATTATGACCAATTTTCTGTCAATTCTCTCGCCTGTATTTTAAAAACTCTAAGTATATCCATAACTAATCCCCATAGGTCGATCAAGGCCTAGCCTCCAACTCAACCTGGGATTTAATGCTGCGATTGCCACATCCAAGGCTACTCCTTAACTAAAGCAATGATATCGCAACAGTATCCTTATTACAGAGAAGGCATCTTATTCCTCCTTGATCAGGTCTTTATTTCTAATTTAGTAAGAGGGTCAAGGAGCAGCCATCTCCTATATAACATCTGATTTTGTCAAAATCTCACTATTATGCTGCTTCAAGATTGTGAATCTGGGTAAAATTAAACAACTTACCCATGTTACCAATTGGTGAACCCATCAGATTTATACCTTGTGACTACTATTAAACACCATATATTTGTTCTTACCAATTGGGTCATTACCCTACTAGATGCTAATTTATTCAGGTCAGGGAGGATCAATCTTAAATGGGTAGTTTTAACGTCTCAATGTTTTTTATTTTTAAAATGTTTTATGTTCTCATTTACAACACTGACACTAATATAAATACTAAAAGCTGCCCATGTATTGAATTAATCTCCCCTAGAATGGGCAGCGATCAAAATAAACTACACATTTTAAAGCTTTTTTGTAGGATTGGATTGTTCTAAAATTACAGATGATAGAGGCTTATATACCCCTGACTTCCATAGTAATTTGACAGCTACCCACGATGAGATCAGAGGACACAACAGTATAAATACTAGCAAAAAGAGTATATGCATAAGTCGTAGATGACGCCCCCAAGGAACACCTTTTTATACCTTTAAGTTTTACAGATAATAAAATGAATTACCAAAACCCCATCTAAAAGGGGGTTTCCTGTATGTACAACTCCAAATAATGAGCGTTTTACTAAATGGGAAGAAAATTCATTATAATTTAGCTATTTGAGATGACCAAGATACCCATCCAACTGGAAGAGCCACAGGAGTCAATGGAATATCTGGAGCTAAAGTTTTGCTTATAATTAGCGCATCCACACATTTTTAAACAAGAAAGATTAAAACATTATAATCAAAGGAATCAACCTGGAAGATCATGAAGAATCAAGAAATTGGACTTTGCTGATATGGAACCAACATACAAATACAAAATCGTCCTTATGGGAAGAAATAAATTTGATATATCAAGTTTTTTTAAAAGCTTAAATCCCATAGTGCTATATATACTTTACATATTTCTATAGAATAAACTAAATTTAAATTTATTGCGAGTAAGGCTGACCAGGGGACGGACACTTCCAAATTTTGACCTGAAAGAAACGAAACTTAGTAACATGGAAGGCACCCTAGAGAAGCGATGCTATCTCTTGTTACCAGCGGGAACGCCACTAAGGAGAAGGGGAGGGGACGTGTGAAGGGGCCGTAGCCACTATTAAACACATGTGGAGGAAAGGGTCCAATTTGATGAACCAAACTGGGAACCAGGAGGAGACCAGCTGATGGCGACGCGGTGGGAAAGAACCCAAACATCCACGCCTGGAAGTGGTCCACCAAATGGGACCAGAATCTGTGGACAGCTTCTGGGAGGGTGGGAGTGGAGCCTGCGATGGCATCCAAAACAATTGTGTGGATAGTCCACATGGCGATTGTGACCACCAGAGCATGGAGGGAGGGTGGAAGGGGGGATACCATGGATATAGAAAACATATCTCTTGACAGACTGAAGGGATGTGTTTGATCCTGGCCAAGCAGACGTTGAACTTCGCGCCATATCACTTTAGAGGTAGGACACTTCTCCAGGCGGTGGAACAGCATTTCATACTGGCCACACACGACGCAGGATGAGTGTAAAGAGTTAGAGCACTCAGCCATACAATATACCCGCCTCAGGCAGCGCCACACATTGGAGCAGATTTGAGGCTGCAATAGAGGGTGGTGTACATATTTCCAGATAGTCTTCTGGGTCTCGATGGAGTAAGGGATGTCCATCATGTACAAGCAGTCCACCCTGGATAGGACATGGGGCCGTGTGGGGATCACGCCATCTTAATTGGGTAGCCCCTGTACCTCTTGTGTGAACTGAGGAGAGGGGAGGCTTCTCTAGGCTGTGTGTCCACTAATACAAATCCTCCACTCTGCGCTCCATATGGAGAGGAGGATTCGTTTGTAGTGGGTTTTAGTACCGTGAGGGCCTGTGGCTGATGGTTGGGAAGCCAGGTATTTCATCAGGGAGTGAGGGTTCGATGGATTGTTAAGGCCCAAGGCGCGGGAGAAGTTGGAGCAGGCCGCGCGGGACCAGTGTTGGGAGGGGAGCGTAGGGGCAGTGACAGCCGCAATCCAGGTGCCCAGGATCTTGGCAGCATGGGCTTTGAAGTCAAGCAGGCCCAAGCCACCATGATGATGAGGGCCAAACTTGACCTCAAGAAGTACTGGTGGTGGGCGGCCTGACCAAAGCCATCCTTGCAGGAGGTCATACATGGATTTGAAAAAGCCTAGGGAGAAGGCGATGGCGTGGGCTCCAAACCAGACTTTGGAGAGGAGCATGGAGTTGGCTAAAACAATCCTGTTAGTAAGGGAAGTAGGGTGGGCTCTGAGGGAGGTGATGCGCTTTGTCACGTTGTCTAGAATATGACTTTCCATTACTGTTGAGGCATACCCGCCTGCCTCCACCCACACGCCCAGGTGGCGGACAGGCCCTATGGTAGGGCGTGGCACGAAGGGGAGCACTAGTGGGGCGGTGTGGGGTGAGCAGGGAGGGCGAGCACGTGTGTGAGCAGATGGGCCGGACTGGGCACTGGTCGCTGGGGCCCAGCATGCTTGATACTGACCAAGGAGGATGATTTTTGTTTTGGAAGCGTTCAGTGCAGCATTACTTACCTGGGAATATTCCTGGATGAGAGCTTCAAGCGCGCGTGCATCTTTATTATTAAACAAAACCACACAGTCATCTGCAAATTCCATCATCTTGACTGGGGCTTGGCCTAGTACATGGACCCCAGTGAGGTGGGCATTCACATTTCGAAGTAGTGGGTCAAGGCTGAAGTTGTATAAGAGTGGGCTGAGGGGGTCCCCTTGTCGCAAGCCCCTTTGAGTGCGGACTACTTCCATTAGGAAGCCAGAGCCACGTACTGCCATTGTTGCATATTCTGTGAGCAGCATCACCCAGTTGATGAAGCGAGGGGTAAGCGGAATTGATGGAGGCAGGCCCTGAGGTATTCCCAGTTTACTCTATCATAGGCCTTCTGTTGGTCCAAGAATACAAGTGCCCCAGAGGCTGTGGACTGGCATGCGCTAGCCACAGAGTGCACGTTGTCCCAAATCAACCTTCTGGGGATGAAACCGAATTGTTCTGGGGAGATGGTGGCAGATTCTACAGTCCCTAAACGGTTAGACATTATTTTAGTTTATAATTTTTGTATCCGTGTTAGCTAAAGAAATGGGGCGCCAGTTGGCTAAATCTAGCTTGTCCCCTTTCTTGAATAGTGTGACAGTGAAGGCCTCTTGTCCTCCTGGTAGAAGGCGCGTTTCCAGAAGGCTCTGGTTAAGTGAGGCAAGCAGCAGTGGGGATATATATTTGAAGTACTCTTTATAGAATTCATATGGAATGCCATCTGGGCTTGGGCATTTCCAATCTGGTGCACCGCAGATGGCTGTCCAGAGTTCATTTGGAGTAATCAAATACATTAATTCAGGGTATCATGAAATTGTGCGGATGTGGGTGTGGTTGAGAAATTTCGCCACTTCGGCTGGCTAAATTGGATCAGATCAGTATAACTTAGAGTAATACTTTTGTATTTCAATTGCCACTTCAGCTGGCGTATCCGTGACAGAATCATCTGAACTCTGCACCTGTGTGCAGGCCACGCTCTGGTGTGGTGTGAAAAATTTTTAAAAAAATATGCGGTGCACTTGTCACCCTCTGTAATGCGTTTAGCCCTGTACTGAACACAAACCTGATGTTTGTGTTGCCTTTTGAGCGCGTTGAGGTGGGCAGCTGCTTCCACCCACTTCCAGCCCCATGCAGGGCTGTAGCCTGTGGCTGGGATGTTGGATTCCAGGTGTGCCAACTCTGCCAGAGCATGAAAAATGATGGTTGATGTAGCTCATGAGCGTCGGAAGGAGAGGTGGTGAGAGTGGCAGATGGTATCCTGTTTGAAGGCTGACCATTTGGAAATTGGGTCCGCGCAAATTGGTGTAACAAACTCTTTTGCCAAAGTTGCTAATTCCACCCAAGTGGAAAATCCTGGCGACGCAAGTTTGGAAGGGCGGAGTTTGCACCAATGTGGGGCCTTACCACTGTGACAGGTAAGTGGTAGGTTATTGAGACCAGCCGGTGGTCAGAGAATTCAATTTTTGTTGTTTGGAAGTGGTAAATGTGAGATTGAAATTTCACTGGCGTGAAGATAAGGTTGAGGTGGGTCATGGACCTTAGTAGGCCGTTATGGATGTGGGGGCGCGTCATGTTTTCTAGCAGTGGGGCTTGCCGCAGCAGTGCATCTATTAACCCAAGGGTGGCCTTTAGAACGCGAAGATCTACATGGCCCTGGGGGGCGTGGGAAGAGGAAGGCCGATGGTCCATGGGTGAGTTTAGCCAACAGTTCATGTCACCGACTACAAAGGGGTCAGGGGGTAATGGAAAGGATTTGACTGACAAGAAAAATTCCCAATGCTCTCGTGCACAGGATGGGGCATAGATGTTGATGATATTGTGCGCCACGTCATCCCACAAGAAAGTGACAATGAGGACTCAGCCATTGAGGAAGGATTCTGACAATAAAAATTTAAAAAAATTGTTTTTCTGAACTAGCACCCCACAGTGCTCTGACTAGAAGGATAGGGAAGGGAGGAGCATAGTTTTCCAAGAATCCTTGGAACCTCACGGACAGTGGGACTCCTGGATGGCCAGGATGTCCATGGGTAAATTTTTTTGTAGAAAAACTCAGTTTCCTAGCCTGGGATGGGGAGGCCTTGAGTCCAGCGATATTCAACATCCCTAAAGTGAAGGTTTCCCCATCACACCTTAGGTATGAGCGGATGGGCACCCAGGTCCACTAGCCTTCTCTAAATCCCCACAGGCCTTCATGGCAGCGTGGGTGTTTGCAGCAATGCTATCAGTGTTTTTGTTAATTTTAGCAGAAAGGTTCACATTGGCTTTTGCCTTCACTTTTTGTTTCCCCGACGTTGAACGAATTTTTTGTGGTGTGGATGAGTTCAGTGCACCAATGTTTGGGTCAAAAAAAATTTTCAGGTAGGTTGGAAAACAAGTCAGTTTCAACTGGGGCTTGGTTGCAAAGGTCAGGTGAGATCAAGTTTCCCATTGGATCCTCAGATTGGGTGGCCCAATCAGCATGGGCTTCCCAACCTAATTGGTTGAGGGATTCCTGAGTTGCTTTCGCTGCAAAGTTTTTGATGTCCTCCTGGCATTGGGAGTGTGGGATAGTGGAGGTGACTTTGGCCATTTCCTTAGCCGTGTCCCTGCAGGCCTGTTTGGCCTTCTTCCGCTCTTGAGGGGAGATAGGCTTTACTAGTAGGTAGCAGCCTTGTGCTCCCCATGGGAAAGCCTCTTTGGTGCTGGTGGTTGGTTCGTAGTGCGCCTCTCCGCTGGCCATAGCCACTGAGGGGTGCTCTTGGAATGTGATGCCCTCCTTGGTGGGGCATGCGTGTTCCTTATGGATAAATGCGTCACAGTGGGTGCAGATGGGGGGTGCGCTGTCTACGGTTACCTGGAAAGGGTGGGTGGTATGCCCTTCGATTTTGATATATATGGAGTGTGGGATCTGGGTTAGGTTCTTTGTGATCTCCTCAGTTGGAGTTAGAACTGCAATGGCTTTGCCAGTGCACAGGTGTGGCATCAGCTTTAAAGTGTTGCATCTTGAAGGATTGTATTTCTCCATATACAGCGAGACCATCTTTCAGGTGCTGCTCCAGAATGGCACGTTTGACTGTAGTGGGCAAAAAGTCAACCATGAGGAAAATTTGGTTGGATTTTGTACATCTGGTGCATTTGGTTTTGATGACCCTTTGCCCTTCAGGGAGGTCGATCACTATGCGCACCACAGCAGCCTCATCTGCTGCCTCCTTGTTTTTGAAACTGAGGTCCAGCCAACCACGTGACATGGAATGAGGTGCGATATACACCGCAGTTGGGAAAAAAGTGTGCACATCCCCACAAAATTTTTCCCATAAAGCTGTTTGTTGGATGTCTAGAAACACCCGTACTCCATATTCCACTGATGAGAGTGGTTGGGAGTGCGGCGTGTTGATGTACTGGTTGCATTGTGCTTTCCAAGCGAGGATTTCTGGGGAAATAGTGATCACCAGTTTTTAATTTTTCTATTCTGCCAATTTCTCCAGGGCGTTTTTGAACATTTGTGGTTGCGGGCCTACCACCTGTGCCTCTTACCTTACTTGCCCAACTGCTCCCTGACATGGGCGCAGACTAATCTCCTCTGTGAGATTATCAAACTAGAATCAGACTTGAATTGAGTAGGTTGCAAAAGTGATTGCAACAAAAGAGAAAAGTATATTTCTATAAAATAACTTCTTTCACTAAATCCACCTTTATTGTTGTTTTATTTGACATTAATAACGCAAAAGAATTGGATTTCTATCCATCAAAGATTTGGGTTAGATTTAATATTGTTAGAATAGTTTAAAATACTCCGTGCACTTAGTAACAGCCATTGTAACATCGTATTCTAAGACTCTTACATGGCTCTAAACGCTTTTAACCATGAGCGAAAATATCCACATACCCCAGATTTAGACTCTTGCAAATTGTCTGGCAATGCACCCTGTGATCGGATAAACTTTTATTAAAAGTGTCACAACACTTTCAACAGCATAAACTAAGTGAAGGGCCACTTCATCGATACTTTGCAGTGCTAACAAAAGAAATATGCAAGATTTGAATAGCTGGGTAACCATAAATGATTCCAATGTAGCACATCTACAGTATCAGTTTTTATTGATGACCGCATTTTATATGAATTAGAGAAAAAGCATATACAATAAATAAATAATTTTATAAAGAGATGCATATCATAAAATAGACGGTGAATAAAAAGATATATATTTGCTGGAACTCATGGATATGGACAACCTATAGATCCTATGTATTGACTAAAGTCCGCCAGAATTAAAGTTTATTGTTACCCTTGACTCTACTATTTACCAATACTAGAGTATTCTAGATTTAGAAAGGAAATTAACGCCTTGCACTGTTCTAATGTTGAAATAAGTTGCAAACATAAAATTACCTAACATGGTTGAATGAAATCAACTAACAAACTCTACAGGTAGTCATCATAATATAACTTAGAATCCTCTTGGATGCTATTTTAGATCAAAACTCTGTGTGGAACAAAAACTAGATACAGAGAAAAATCTATTGCCAGCTTTTTTGCCCTGAAATGGATGAATAGTAAAGAGAGTTTATTAATGGCAATGCAGCTTTTAAAAAGGAAAAAGAAGACGTTCACTGAATAACTTTATTTAACCCAACAAGGTAGCAATCTTAGATATGCTGGAAGTGACTGTTCAATATATGAGAAATGTTTTAACTATAAGGAATTTCACCCATCATTACTGCACGCTGGTGAAAAGCCACATAAGAATGTATAAATGCACGTGAAACAAGTGTTAGCTTCTGCCCTGTTTCTCCCATTTGCACACAACCACTCACCAGAATCCAGAATGCAACTATATATGCCTAGACTATAGCCCAGAGGGGTAAGAAACTTTCACGTCAAAAAGCTAAACCCTTCATCAGAGTTATAAAAATGTATGGATTCATTTATAACTTTAAGTTCTCCATGGAAGGTACTTAGAATTGACAAAACCAAACTATTGAAAACTACTTTAGATAATGAGACCAGAGACCAAAAGTATGCTACCTAAATAACATCTCCAAAAAAACTTTTCTTTCTCGTTGCAAACACTTTTGCAACCCAATCAATTCAAGACTAAATCTAGTTTGATAATCTCATAGAGGGGATTAGTCTGCGCCCATGTCTGGGAGCAGTTGGGCAAGCAAGGCAAGAGGAGCAGGCGGAAGGCCCACGACCTCTAACGTTCGAAAACGCCCTGGAGAATCTGGCGGAATAGAAAAAAATCTAAAAAAACTGGCGGTCACAATTTCCCTGGAGATACTCATGTGGCAAGCACGATGCAACCAGTACATCAATATGCCACATTCCCAGCCACTTTTGTCGGTGGAATTCGGAGTCCATGTGTATCTGGACATCCAAAAAATGGCCCTATGGGAAAAATTTTGTGAAGATGTACACAAAATTTTCCTGACTGCGGTGTACATTGCACCTCACTCCATGTCGCGCGGTTGGCTGGACCTAGGTTTTGAAAGCAAAATAGCAGCAGACGAGGCTGCAGCGGTGCGCATAGTGGTCAACCTCCCCAAAGGGCAACGGGTCATCAAAACTAAATGTACCAGATGGACAAACTCAAACCAAATTTTCTCACGTTTGACTTTTTGCCTACTACGGTAAAACGTGACATTTTGGAGCAACACCTGAAATATGGTCTCGCCATATATGGCGAAATATAATCTTTCAAAATGCAACGTTTCACGCTGATGCCACACCTGTGCACTGGCAAAGCCATCGCAGTTCTGACCCCAACTGAGGAGATCATGAAGGACCTAACCCAGATCCCACACTCCACCTTTATTGATATTGCAGGGCACACCACCCACCCATTCCGGGTAACTGTGGACAGCGCACCCCCATTTGCACCCACTGTGACGCGTTTGGCCATAAGGCACACGCGTGCCCCATTAAATAGGGCGTTACATTCCAAGAGCACCCCACGGCGGCCATGGCCAGCGGAGAGGCGCACTATGAACCAACCGCAAGCACCAAAGAGGCTTTCCCGTGGGGAGCACAAGGCTGCTACCTATTGGTAAAGCCCATCTCCCCACAGGAGCGGAAGAAGGCCAAGCAGGCCCATAGGGCCACGGCCAAGGAAGCGGCCAAGGTCACCACCACCATCCCACACTCACAACGCCAGGAGGACATGGAGACCTTTGTGGCGGAAGCAACTTGGGAATCCATCACCCAATCAGATTGGGAGGCCCAAGCCAAACAGGCCACTCAATCCGAGGATCCAATGGGAGATTTGATCTTACCCAATCGCTGCACCCAAGCCCCAGTTGAAACTGACTTAGGACCTATCCCAACCAAAAAAAAAAATTTTGTCCCACTCGACGGTGCACCGAACTTATCCGCACTGCAAAAAATTTGTCCGACGTTGGGAAAACAAAAAGCGAAGGCCAAAGCCAATGCGACTCTTTCCACAAAAATTAACAAAAACCCCAATAGCATTGCTGCTAATACCCGCGCTGCTGTGAAAGCCTGTGGGGACCTGGAAGAGGCTGGTGGGCCAGGGGGCCCACCCCCTCACACCTAAGGTGCGAAGGGGAAACCTTCACTCTAGGGACGCTGAATATCACTGGACTCAAGGCCTCCCCGTCCCAGGCTAGGAAACTGAGTTTTTTACAAAATAATTTACTCGTGGATATCCTGGCCATCTAGGAAACCCACTGTCCACGAGGTTCCGAGGATGCTTGGAAAACAATGCTCCTGCCATCCCTATCCTTTTGGTTGAAGCACTGTGGGGTGCTAATTTGGAAAAACAATTTTTTCAAATTTACATCTTCAGAAACATTCCTAAATGACCGAGTGCTCGTTGTCACCTTCTCATGGGCTGATGTTGCACACACAATTGTCAACATTTACGCCCCAAACGGTGCACAAGAGCGTTGGGAATTTTTCTTGTCAGTCAAATCCCTCCCGCTACCCCCCAATTCTTTCCTAATCGGCGACATGAACTGTTGGCTAACCTCACCAATGGACCGGTGGCCGCCCTCACCCCACGCCCCACAGGGTCACGTAGAACTACGCGTTCTAAAAGCCACCCTTGGGTTAATGGATGCGCTGCTGCGACATGCCCCACTGCTCAAAAACATGATGCATCCCCACATCCACAATGGCCAATTAAGGTCCATGACCCGCATTGACCTTATTCTAGCGCCGGCAAAATTCCAACCCCACATCTCCCACTTCAAAACAACAAAAATGGAATTCTCCGACCACCGACTGGTCTCGATAACATACCACTTACCCATCACAGTTGCAAAGGTTCCACATTGGTGCAAAATCTGCCCCCAGAGCTTGCGTCGCCAGGATTTTCCACGTGGGTGGAAGAGGCAACTTTGGCAAAATTGTTTGTTGCACCATTTTGTGCGGACCCCATTTCCACATGGGCAACTTTCAAAAAAGACACCATCTGCCACTATCGCCATCTCTCATCCAGACGCTCACGAGCCACATCGGCGGTTATATCGCGTGCTGGCGGAATTGGACCACTTGGAGTCCAACATTCCAGCCTCAGGATATAGCCCTGCATGGGGCCAGAAGTGGGCGGAGGCAGCAGCCCACCTCAACGCACTTGAAAGGCAACACAAACATCAGGTTTGTGTCCAATACAGGGCCACACGCATCACTAAAGGCGACAAGTGCACCGCATACTTCTTCAAAAAAATTTTGCACCACGCCAGAGCGTGGCCTGCACACAGGTGCGAAGATCGGATAATTCTATCATGGACACACTGGCTGAAGTGGCAATCAAAATGCAAAGATATTACTCCAAGTTATACCAAGCCGAACCAATTCAGCCAGCTGAAATGGCGGAATTTCTCAACAGAGCTCATATCTGCACCATTTTCCAATATCCGGAAATAATGAATTTAATTACTCCGAACGAATTATGGACTACCATTCGCAGTGCGCCAAACCGAAAATACCCAGGCCCAGATAGCATTCCATATGAGTTCTACAAAAAATATTTTATATACATATCCCCATTGCTGCTAGCCTCACTCAACCAAAGCCTGTTGGAAACGCGCCTCCTACCAGGAGGACATGAGGCTTTTACAGTCACACTCTTCGAGAAAGGGGATAGGCTAGACTTAGCCAACTGGCGCCCCATTTCTCTAACAAACACAGACACCAAAATTTTAACAAAAATCATGGCTAACCATTTAAAGACTGTAGCATCTGCCACCATCTCTCCAGAACAATTCGGTTTCATCCCCAGAAGGTTGATTTGGGATAATGTGCACTCTGTGGCTAATGTGTGTCAGTCCACAGCCTCTGGGGCACTTGTATTCTTGGACCAACAAAAGGCCTATGATAGAGTAAACTGGGAATACCTTAGGGCCTGCTTCCAACAATTCCGCCTACCTCCCCGCTTCATTAACTGGGTGATGCTGCTCACGGAATCTGCAACAATGACTGTGCGCGTCCCAGGTTTCCTAACGGAAGTAGTCCATCCTCAAAGGGGCCTGCAACAAGGGGACCCCCTGAGCCCACTCTTATACAACTTTATCCTTGACCCACTACTGCGAAATGTGAATGCCCAACTCACTGGGGTCCATGTGCCAGGCCAAACCCCAGTCAAGATGATGGCATTTGCAGATGATTGCGTGGTGGGGGTGTCTAATAATAAAGATGCACGCGCGCTTGAAGCCCTCATCCAGGAATATTCCCGGGTAAGCAACGCGGCACTGAACGCCTCCAAAACCGAAATCATCCTCCTTGGTCGGTTTCAGAACTGCTGGGCCCCAGCAAGTAGTTCCCAACCCAGCCCAGCTGCTCGCCCAAGTCCACGCCTTACTAACTCAAAACACACCGCTCCACTGGTGCTCCCCTTTGTGCCGCGACCTACCATAGGACCGGACGCCATCTGGGCGTGTGGTTGGAGGCAGGAGGATACGCGTCAGCAGTAATGGAGGGCCATATACTGGACAACGTGACGAAGCGAATCGCCTCTCTCAGAGCCCACCCTACTACCCTCACTGGCAGGGTTGTTCTTGCCAACTCTATGCTCCTATCCAAAGTCTGGTTTGGAGCCCACGCCATCCCCTTCTCCCCAAGCTTCTTCAAATCCCTGTATGCTTTGCTACAAGGTTGGCTTTGGTCAGGCCGCCCTCCACCAGTACGGCTAGAGGTCATGTTTGGCCCTCATCATCATGGTGGCATGGGCCTACTTGACTTCAAAGCCCATGTTGCCAAGATCCTAGGCACCTGGATTGCGGCCGTCACTGCTCCTACACTCCCATCCCAACACTGGTCCCGCGTGGCCCGCTCCAACTTCTCCCAAGCCTTGGGCCTCAACAATCCATCAAACCCCCACTATCTGATGAAATACCTCGCATCACACACATCAGCCACAGGTCCTCACGGGACCAAAACCCACTACAAACGAATCCTACTCTCCATGCGAAGCGCAGAATGGAGAATTCGTATTAGTGGACATACAACCTGAAGAGGCCGCCCCTCTCCTCAGTTCACACAAGAAGTACAGGGGCTACCCATCCATGATGGCGTGATCCCCATTCGACCCCAAGTCCTATCCAGGGTGGACTACCTGGACATGATGGACATCCCTTATTCCACTGAGACCCAAAAGACTATCTGGAAATACGCACACCATCCTCTGTTGCAGCCTCAAGTCCGTTCCCATGTGTGGCGCTGCCTGAGGCGGGTGTATCGTACAGCTGAGCGCTCTAATGCTTTACACTCATCCTGTGTCGTGTGTGGCCAGTATGGAACGCTGTTTCACCGCCTGGAGAAGTGCCCCACCTCTAAAGTAATATGGCGCGAAGTCCAACGTCTGCTAGGCCAGGATCAAACACATCCCTTCAGTCTGTCAAGAGATATGTTTGCTTCATCAATGGCCTCCCCCTCCCACCCTCCCTTCGTGCTCTGGTGGTTGCAATCGCCATGTGGACTATCCACACGATTGTCTTGGATGCCATCGCCGGATCCATCCTCACCCTCCCTGAAGCTGTCCACAGATTCCGGTCTCATTTGGTGGATCACTTTCAAGCGTGGATTTTTGGATATCTCCCACCACGTCGCCGGCAGCTGGTCTCCTCCTGGTTCCCAGTCTGGTTCATCAAATCAGACCCCTTCCTCCACACGCGCTCAATAGTGGCTACGCCCCCTACACACGTTCCCTCCCCTTCCCATAAGTGGCGTTCCCGCTGGCAACAAGAGATAGCATCGCTTCTCTGGGGTGCCTCACCTGGTACTGAGTTTTATCTCGTCTGAGTCATATTTGGAAGTGTCCGTCCCATGGTCGGCCTTCCCCGCAATAAATTTAAAAATTTAAAAATTTAAAAATAAATAACATCTCCAACTTTTCTTTCTCGTTGCAATCACTTTTGCAATCTATTCAATTCAAGTCTGAATCTAGTTTGATAATCTCACAGAGGATATTAGTCTGCGCCCATGTCAGGGAGCAGTTGGGCAAGTAAGGTAAGAGGAGCAGGTGGAAGGCCTGCGGCTCCAACATTTGAAAACGCCCTGGAGAAACTGGCGGAATAGAAAAAATTTTTAAAAAACTGGCAGTCACTATTTCCTAGGAAATACTCACATGGCAAGCACGATGCAACCAGTACATTAACACGCCACACTCCCAGCCACTCTCGTTGGTGGAATTCGGAGTCTGTGTGTTTCTGGACATCCAACAAACGGCCTTATGGGAAAAATTTTGTGAAGATGTGCACACAATTTTCCTGAACGCGGTGTATGTCGTACCTCACTCCATGTCATGCAGTTGTCTGGACCTAGGTTTTGAAAACAAAGAGGCAGCAGACGAGGCTGCTGTGGTGTGCATAGTGGTTGACCTCCCCAAAGGGCAACAGGTCGTTGAAACCAAATGCACCAGATGGACAAAATCAAACCAAATTTTCCTCACATTTGACTTATTGCCTACTACAGTAAAACGTGACATTTTGGAACAACACCTGAAAGATGGTCTCGCCATAAATGGCAAAATACAATCTTTCAAAATGCAACGCTTCACGCTGATGCCACACCTGTGCACTGGCAAAGCCATCGCAGTCCTGACCCCAACTGAGGAGATTGCAAAGGACCTAACTCAGATCCCGCACTCCACTTTTATTGATATCGCAGGGCATACCACTCACCCATTCCAGGTGACCGTGGACAGCGCGCCCCCCATTTGCACCCACTGTAACGCGTTTGGCCATAAGGCACATGCATGCCCCACCAAAGAGGTCATCACATTCCAAGAGCACCCCTCAGCAGCCATGGCCAGTGGAGAGGCACACTACAAACCAACCGCAAGCACCAAAGAGGCTTTCCCGTGGGGAGCACAAGGCTGCTACCTACTGGTAAAGCCTATCTCCACGCAAGAGTGGAAGAAGGCCAAGAAAGCCCATAGGGCCGCGGCCAAGGAAGCGGCCAAAGCCACCACTTCTATCCCACACTCCCAACGCCAGGAGGACATTGAAACCTTTGTAGCAGAAGCAACTCAGGAATCCATCAACCAATCAGATTGGGAAGCCCATGACAAGTGGGACACTCAATCTGAGGATCCAATGGGGGACTCAATCTTACCCAATCACTGTACCTAAGCTCCGGTCAAAACCAACTTGGGACCCATCCCAACTGAAAAAAAAAATTTTGACCCGCTCAACGGTGCATCGAACTCATCCACACCGCAAAAATTTGTCTGACGTCAGGAAAACAAAAAGCGAAGGCTAAAGCCAATGTGAACCTTTCTGCTAAAATTAACAAAAACACTGATAGCATTGCTGCAAACACCCACGCTGCCATGAAGGCCTGTGGGGATTTAGAGAAGGCTAGTGGACCTGGGTGCCCATCCCCTCATACCTAAGGTGTGATGGGGGAAACCTTCACTTTAGGGGCATTGAATATCGCTGGACTCAAGGCCTCCCCATCCCAGGCTAGGAAACTGAGTTTTTTACAATAAAATTTACCTTTGGATATCCTGGCCATCCAGGAGTCCCACTGTCCATGAGGTTCTGAGGAAGCTTGGAAAACAATGCTCCTCCCTTCCCTATCCTTCTGGTCAGAGCACTGTGGGGTGCTAGTTCAGAAAAACAATTTTTTATTTTTTATTGTCAGAATCCTTCCTCAATGGCTGAGTCCTCATTGTCACTTTCTTGTGGGCAGACTTAGTGCACGCAATCATCAACATCTATGCCCCAAATGGTGCATGCGAGCATCAGTAATTTTTCTCATCAGTCAAATCCCTCCCGCTACCCCCAGACCCTTTTGTAGTCAGTAGCATGAACTGTTGGCTAAACACACCAACGGACCAGTGGCCTTCCTCACCCCACGCCCCACAGGGTCATGTAGAACTGCACGTTCTAAAGGCCACCCTCGGGTTAATAGATGCGCTGCCACAACATGCCCCACTGCTTGAAAACATGACGCGCCCCCACATCCACAATGGCCAATTAAGGTCCATGACCTGCATCGACCTTATCCTAACGCCAGCGAAATTCCAACCCTACATCTCCCACTTCAAAACAACAAAAATGGAATTCTCCGACCATTGACTGGTCTCAATAACCTACCACCTACCTGTCACAGCTGCTAAGGCCCCACATTGGTGCAAAGTCTGCCCCTCCAAGCTTGGGTTGCCAGGATTTTCCACGTGGGTGGAATCAGCAACTTTGGCAAAAGAGTTTGTTGCACCATTTTTCATGGACCCCATTTCCACATGGGCAACTTTCAAAGATGATACCATCTGACACTCTCGCCATCTCTCCTCCAGATGCTCATGAGCCACATCGGCAGTCATTTTGTGCACTCTGGCAGAGTTGGTACACCTGGAGTTAATATCCCAGCTACAGGATACAGCTCTGCATGGGGCTGGAAGTGGGCGGAGGCAGCCGCCCACCTCAACGCACTTTAAAAGCAACACAAACATTGGGTTTGTGTTCAGTACAGGGCCAAACGCATCACAAAAGGTGACAAGTGCACCGCACATTTCTTTAAAAAAATTTCGCACCACGCCAAGTGTGGACTGCTCACAGGTGTGAAGATCGGATAATTTCATTGCGGATACGCCAGCTAAAGTGGCAGTTAAAACATAAAAGTAATACTCCAAATTGTACCGATCCAATCCAATTCAGCTGACTGAAGTGGCGGAATTTTTTGACTAAGCCTACATCTGCACTGTTTTCCGATACCCAGAAATAATGAATTTGATTACTTAAATGAATTATAAACAGCCATTCGCGGTGCACCAAACCAAAAATTCCCAGGCCCAGATGGCATTCCATATGAGTTCTACAAAAAATATTTCAAATATATATCCCCATTGCTGCTCGCCTCACTTAACCAAAGCCTGTTGGAAACGCGCCTCCTACCAAGAGGACATATGGCATTTACCGTCACACTCTTCAAGAAAGGGGATAAGCTAGATTTAGCCAACTGGCGCCCCATTTATTTAACGAACACAGATACTAAAATTTTAACAAAAATCATGGCTAACCGTTTAGGGAATGTAGCATCTGCCACCATCTCCCCAGAACAATTCAGTTTCATACCCAGAAGGTCGATTTAGGATAATGTGCACTCTGTGGCTAATGCATGTCAGTCCATAGCCTCTGGGGCACTTGTATTCTTGGACCAACAGAAGGCCTATGATAAAGTAAACTGGGAATACCTCAGGGCCTGCCTCCATCAATTCCGCTTACCCCTCGCTTCATCAACTGGGTGATGCTGCTCACGGAATCTGCAACAATGGCAGTACGTGGCCCTGGCTTCCTAATGGAAGTAGTCCACCCTCAAAGGGGCTTGCGACAAGGGGGGGGGGGGGGGGGGGGGGGGGACCCCCTCAGCCCACTCTTATACAACTTCAGCCTTAGCCCACTACTTCTAAATGTGAATGCCCAACTCACTGGGGTCCATGTACTAGGCCAAGCCCCAGTCAAGATAATAGCGTTTGCAGATGATTGTGTGGTTGGGGTGTCTAATAATCAAGATGCACGCGCGCTTGAAGCTCTCATTTAGGAGTATTCCCAGGTAAGTAACGCGGCACTGAACGCTTCCAAAACCAAAATCATCCTCCTTGGTCAGTTTCAGAACTGCTGGGCCCCAGCAACTAGTTCCCAACCCAGCCCATCTGCTCGCCCACATCCTCGCCCTACCAGCTCAACACACACCGCCCCACTGGTGCTCCCCTTCATGCCATGCCCTACCATAG
This sequence comes from Massospora cicadina, assembly GCA_022478985.1. Lineage (NCBI taxonomy): Eukaryota > Fungi > Entomophthoromycota > Entomophthoromycetes > Entomophthorales > Entomophthoraceae > Massospora > Massospora cicadina. The sequence continues at coordinate 101,083 of JAKSZP010017245.1, read as the reverse complement.
GACTGGTATGCCATCTGGGCATGTGGATGGAGGCAGGCGGATACGCGTCAGCAGTAATGGAGTGCCATATTTTAGACAAAGTGACGAAGCGCATCACCTTCCTCAGAGCCCACCATACTTCCCTTGCTGGCAGGGTTGTTTTAGCCAACTCTATGCTCCTCTCCAAAGTCTGGTTTGGAGCTCACGCCATCCCCTTCTCCCCAAGCTTCTTCAAATCCTTGTATGACCTGCCGCAAGGATGGCTTTGATCAGGCCGCCCTCCACCAGTACAGCTAGAGGTCATGTTTGGCCCTCATCATCATGGTGGCATGAGTCTGCTTAACTTCAGAGCCCATGCTGCTAAGATCTTAGGTACCTGGATAGCAGGCGTCACCGCCCCCACGCTCCCCTCCAGACTCTGGTCCTGTGCAGCCCGCTCCAACATCTCCTGAGCCTTGGGCCTCAACAACCCATCAAACCCCCACTCCCTGATGAAATATTTCGCATCACACACATCGGCCACAGGTCCTCACGGGACTAAAATCCACTAAAAAGTAATCCTCCTCTCCATGCGGAGCACTGAGTGGAGAATTTGTATCTGCAGACACACAGCCCAGAGAGGCCGCCCCTCTCCTCAGTTCACACAAAAGGTACAGGGGCTACCCATCCAAGAGGGCGTGATCCCCACACGGCCCCATGTCCTATCCAGGGTGGACTACCTGGACATGATGGACATCCCTTACTCCATTGAGACCCAAAAACTATATGGAAATACGCACACCATCCTCTGTTGCAGCCTCAAGTCCGCTCCCATGTGTGGCGCTGCCTGAGGCGGGTGTATTGTACAGCTGAGCGCTCTAACGCTTTACACTCATCCTGTGTCGTGTGTGGCCAGTATGAAATGCTGTTCCACCGCCTGGAAAAGTGCTTTACCTCTAAAGTGATATGGCGCGAAGTAAAACGTCTGCTGGGCCAGGATCAAACGCATCCCTTCAGTCTGTCAAAAGATATTTTTGCTCTATCAATGGCCTCCTCCCTTCCACCCTTTCTCCGTGCTTTGGTGGTTGCAATTGCCACGTGGACTATCCACACGATTGTCTTAGATGCCATCGCAGGCTCCACCCCCACCCTCCCAGAAGCTGTCCACAGATTCCGGTCTCATTTGGTGGACCACTTTCAAGCGTGGATGTTTGGATACTTCCCACCGCGTCGCTGACAGCTGGTCTCCTCCTGGTTCCCAGTCTGGTATATCAAATCAGACCCCTTCCTCCACACGTGTTCAATTGTAGCTATGGCCCCTTCACACGTTCCCTCCCCCTCCCCTTAAGTGGCGTTCCCGCTGGAAACAAGAGATAGCATCGCTTCTCTGGGGTGCCTTCCCTGGTACTAAGTTTTGCCTCTTCTGAGTCATATTAGGAAGTGTCCGTCCCATGGTTGGCCTTCCCCGCAAAAAATAAAATAAAATAACATCTCCATGATAAACTAAGAGTTAAACAAGTCACGTTGAAACTCTTTATGAGAGTTAAAAAGATAGAACCAACTTAAGGATGATTATCTTACCATTAGTTTCATCAGAATGAGACTCTTATAAGTCTCTAACTGTTGTACTCATTAGGCTCATGTAGAGATGCACAAGAAATTTACTTAAGAGAATGCCAACGTAGCCATGACATTGGCTGTGAAAACTGCATTACGAGCTCTTTAATGCAATGGCATTGGTTTCTAAGAGGACAAAACTTCATAATAAAAAATGTTCTCCATGTTGAGTGACTTTTACATTTGACCTCTAAACGTGGAACAGAAGCCTCCTGTAATCCCTACTGTGCCTCTATCATTAAACCTCCAAGTGGAATTTTCATATGCCCATATTATACAGCTATTATAGATTTCTCTTCATTGTTTGACTTGTCTTATCTTGGTTGGCTTACAAAAAAGCAACCTTAACAGATGTTGAAGTTATTGGTAATTTAATAACAATTGTTCAGATATCTTTTCCAATAAAACATTAGTAAAGTGTTTTTACTGGATTGAATTTCAATAGTTATGCATACAAATGGCTCCTCAGGGATAATCCCTCAACATTGTTAATAAGTGAATTTTTTTGGCTGATACATTAAAACTAAGAACCTTATATGAATCAATTGGTTTATGTTGCAAATTGATAAGGGTATTTGGATTTACTAAAGCGTTAGTAACACTTCTCATGATAGTAATTTGTAGGTTAGCCTGAGTAAATTGACTACCATGAATGGGTAATCATTCCATACCTAAGTATGGTTGTTAACTCATAACAGTTAATCTACTGGGGTTGATTAAAGGCGTTGGAACTCGGTATTAAAGAAACCAGCCAAAGAAGGGTCATAATCTAGTTTTAATAAATGTTGACTAGATGGATGGATAACAGAAGATTTTATTCATAGTTGATATGATTCTTCAAGGTAAGTTCATTGGTAATGAATGTCACTTAAGTTTTGTTGTCAACCATTAGGTTGAGTACCAAACTTCCCTATATATAAACCCCCTCAAATTAAGTAAAGACAGATTTTAGATTATAAACAATCTATGCTTTATTATTTTACTTTTTTTGAAGAGTCAGAAGTATAATTTGTCCTTATCTATTATCTTAAGAAATCAGTAAAAGTATATCTGAGTGATGTTGGACCCACTTATAAAAAACTTGATTGGCTAAATGTCTCCATAGAATTATCACTCTTTTTTATTTTTACGTTAGAGTCAGACCCTTTGTTTTAACTTAACAAGAAAGTTTACACCTTTCAACAGTCCCATGTATAGCACCCATACCAAATTTCAAGGTGGTATCTATGAATGATTAAAAAGACGTGATGCTTATGGGATAATTTTCTGTGAGTGTAAAAAGAAGGGCCAATATGAGATAGGTTGCCGTGTCAAAAAATGAGTACACATAGTGCAGCCACCCCTGCATAATTTAGAAAGAAACATGCAGGGTGATGAGGGGCTCTATACTTCTGGCAATATGACTATTATAGTCCTACTTAAAAAGAGAGATTTTTATTAAACCTTGTACATCTGCTAATAATCTGCTAAATTAATAAACCGCCCAAAATGTTAATATAGTAAATCAAACCTCAAGATAGGGAAAGTGTAGCTAAGGAGGATCGCAGAGAGTTAGAAAAACTTTGCACGTATCAGATAGTATAAAAAAATTCCACCAGTGTACCACATATCTCCGCTGACGTATTATTTTTAACCTGTATGAATATGGCCATTCCAGTAGATATGATAGCCAAGAATGCCCTTAAATTAAAAGGTATAAAGCGCTACTTATAACAAGGAATTCTTGGACATACACGTGAAAAAAGCTGCTATTCATTCCTATTCTAGTTGTACCTACTGTGACTATTTTGTGCCAAAGATTAAATTTAAGCTACTACAGATACTGTAGCACTGTTCAATATTGTTTCTACCAAGATGATGAACAAGTTATTACTAAAACTAGATGCTGATAATGGAAAGATATATGGAATTGATGGGCTCAAGTTTACTTTATCTAAAGGAGTACAGAGCTCATTGCTCCTATGTTGATTAATTGTCGTGGTGCACCCATGATAGCTCTACTGAAATATCATTATGATTTGTTGATAGGTGCAGGTCTCATGCGGCACTTTAGCGCCTATTTACCTGGCGGATGAAACATTCAGATTCTGGGTCAGAAAATCTCAGTTTAATTTATGTTAAGTGAAACCAGGGGAATATAAGTGTAGCTTACAAGTAAATCTGGAGTTTTAAATTGTAATGGTCTTCATCTTTTACAACTGAATATGAAAGAAAACCAGAGCCCTCATTTAACAAATCTATGAATACAAAGTGCTGCATCTACGCTCTAGTCAAAGCTTTAAGGTTTTCAGCTCCAGCCATTAAGTTGGAAGAGCCTTGCACCCCATCAAAATCATTAAAGGAACTGAACTTAAGGAATTTCCTCTCACTAAATCAATGATCTAGGGAATACCCTAAATGATAGATGGATAGAGGCTGTCCCACCCATGTTTGCCAAACACAACCTCCAATGATAATCCCAAGCCTTAACCACTATTATCTCTAAAACTACAAAACAAACTCACAAAAATCATTTATTTCTGTTTAGATTTTTAAAATCTTATAAGGTGGTATTTGAAAGCACTAAATGTCTCCTCAAACAGAGGGCTCAATAGAAGCGCCCTAAATCTTAAAAAAATGAACTTGGGGTACCATAGGTGAAAAGATTTTACCAAATAGACCATAAATAACTCATATTTGGATAAAAAGGTAAGCTATGGGAATTGATTGAGACTAGTTCAAACGGTTTTATAGCAAAATTTGACACTTAACAAGGATCAAACCCTTCTGAAATAGTGTAACTGATTAAATTTGATTATTAAACCTATTATCAAAATTGGTTTTAAGCCCTATACAAATTTGTTACAAATAACGCTATTACAATTTAAGACATTGTTGTTTTTATAAGCATACCTCACACCTAACCAATCCTAAAACTCAGCACCCTGTCAATGAGTAGGGTTCTGAGATATTTATTCCAGTAACTACATAATAAAATTTTATATATGACTTCCAAATAATAAATTAAAAACTTTTTAAAACAAATTTCATTGTTATGGGAAATTTTGAGGTTTTACAGGGTCACATAGGTTCTTCATTCTAAGGAAAACCTTTAGGAGACACTTAAAACCAACTTTACACATTTAAGTATTTCTATTATTATAAGAAAACTCTCTCTCACTCACTTGTTCCCACATTCCAAAACTACTTTTATAATTTCGCAATCTCCACTCTTACTTATAGGGCACCGCTGGGTAGTCTGTGCCTGATGTGGCTGCTTAAGCATTAGCATGTCATACAATTGCCTTCATGACTTTGGGAGAATAAAATATTAGGGCCTAATAGTCTGGATTTTAAAATGTGAAATCGCCTCTCTCTTGGCGGAATGATTCAACTTGAGGTATCGTTTTACTCCTTGCTTCAGTCAAATAGGACAGATTGAGTTGCCCTTGTCACTCTTGACCCTCATTGGAATAGCCACCAGGGTTAAAGATTCGCACAAGCACTAGCACCAATTCAGTGTTTTTGATTATAAAAAAACTACCCCATTTTATAGGCTTTAGGGGAGTCGCAAATGGTGAAGAAATTTTACTCGCCAATCACAAGTCAGAGTGGGTGGAGATCAGCCACAATGAGCCTAATCTTAAGATGAATGATTTGGGTAATATATTAAATCTTCCCCTTATGTATTATCCTACCTGTGGTGAACCAAACATATTGTGTTAATACCAAAAGAGAAAAAAAATTTCAATGAGCGCTGATTGGTCAGATCATACTAATGTCAAAGCCTTGACACCCAGCCTATGCTGAATATAATTAATACCCCACTATTACCCTTTGATGACCCTAAATACTCAAAGAAGGCCATTTAATGAAGTATCAATTATTACAACCAAGCTGCTAGTTGAGTATAATATCTTAAGCTTTTAGTATAGTTTTATAAATTTTAAGTGCGCCAATTTATTTGGCAAATAAGAAATTAATCCATTGTTGTAATCCTGCCTAAAATTAGCACCTGCGAGCAACTAACTATAAGAATTTCAATAAAGTGGTGCTCACTACAGGGGTAGCCTGTACACCGCAAGTTTAACTATAATCAAAATGGATGATGTTCCCGCTGCTAGCATCACTGGATGGGTGTGAAACAGAGATAGTTTAGAAGATGATTATATGGATAGCCCCCCAATTATCACTTTTAGAAGTGTAACAATTTGAATAAACTATTATACCAGAGTCCCGCCGCCTTACCTAACCAGCAACTGAAGTAGTGAGGGACCTGAATCAAGGATATTTTACCCTGGATACATTGCTTCACGTGAAAGGGTTTCTTCTGTAGAGGATCGTCTGATGTACCTCTATGAGACTCAAAATCCTTTTGGACACCTTAATCAGCTTACTAACCTGAATACTACGTCCAAAAGTTTTCCCATCCTGATATGTTCAACATGATTCACCTGTTAGGTGTCCATCATGAGGAGATGCACCGTCACATGACAAACCATTATGCCTTAAGATTAGCTTATGAAGACTTATATAATATGAACTCTGAATATCTTAAAAAGTGCAATCTGGTGTGGAGGCGAACCACAAATTTATCATCCAATTGCATGAGTGGCTCACCACCATGGAATTTGGCGTGAAGTATGTCAAAGAGGCTTTAAAGATCTTCAAAAATGAATTAAACGTTTCTGCTGCTAGGATTTGCTCTCTAATTGAGGAGTTTTCCAGAGAACTTGAAAAGCATGAAGAGATTTTTACAGCGAACTCTAAGAACGACTGTCCACCCCCAACCAGGGGATGAATAATGTGTAGTTGCGGTGGAACAGCAACTAACATAAGCCTTGCCCCATGTTGAAGAGCTTAAGTGGCGTCTGTTGCAAAAATCTTCTAAGGCTACCCCCGCCTTGGAGGTCAAGGTTGCACAGCTGAAAAAGGAGTTATCGCTAAAAGCATCTCTTGAGAACATAAATTACTTAGACCAGCGGGTCAGAGATTGTGAGAAGGAATCTCAGGGGGTTAAGCTCCCTCAAAGGGCCCGCACTGTTAAATGAGGTGTATAGTTGGTTGACGCAGGTTGAGCGTAGCTATGATCATATTAAGGGTGACATATGTTCCCACAGCTCCCACCCACCCGATGATGAGGGTGTAAGCAGATTAAAGAGGAGCTTAAAAAGCGTGTGGGGGTGGTGGAAGTTGATCAACAAAACCTAAGCTCTCTTGCGTCTTAACGTCATTTTAAAGTCAAGGCGCTTGTAAGCTGGGTTTATGACCTTGAAACTAACACGCTGGCGATATAAGCTAGACTTTTTTATGTGAATCCGCCTCCCAAAAGCCTTCCGCCGCCATGAAACTAGGCCTGACGCTATCCAAGACCAGCTTGATAGGCTCTCCCGCTCTTTTATTATGTTGGACCTTCGTTCAGAGACCACGGGACAGGATACTCCTGCAGTCCATGCCCTCACTGGGGGTGATTATTCCTCATTCAAACAAAATTTAGATGACAAGTTCATCCCTGGCGAGGGAAGTATTGCTTCATTCTTATACATCTATGAATCAGCCAAGAAGGGGTGACTGACTTACCAGAAGGTCAAGAATATCCTTTTTTGAGTTGCATGGCCCAAGAAGTGATGATGCCTCATATGGATGCCCTTAGCACTTGGGCCGAGGTTAAGGAGGCTTAAATTGACGAGTTGGGCTCAAAACAAAGCTTAAGCGTGAAAACGCAAGCCTTCATACTCATCAGCATAAGAAAGGCAGAGTTAGTTGCTGTGTTTGTGGAAGGGTTCTATGTTGAAGCGCAGAATGCAGCTAACCTCTAAGATGTTTACATTGGATTAAGCTGTTGCAGCCATCTTGACTGGGTTGGCGTCTCACCCCCCTCTGATGATGCACAACATTTCATTGAAATGCTACTTCCACAACATTTATGATACAAAAATGGCTCTTCTAGATGTCTCTGACTTCCACAAGCTTAGGCTTCTCGTGAACTGTGTCTAGACCTCATTTCCTGGCCATTGAGGATCAAAATCCCAAACCCTGAGTTTTAGCCATTGAAGACCAAAAGGATAACCTACATTTATGGCCCCTGAGGATCAAAAGCTAAAAAGCAAGCGATCTGGAAATTCCTGTTGTGCTTATTGTAATAAGGTTAGGCACTATGAGACTGTGTGCTTGTAGAAGAAATCCAACATTGAGGAGAAGGGAAAATAGATGTTGGCGTAGGGATAGGCACCCCTATTACTGAAGAATCTCGTATGCCTGACTCCCCTACCTCTATTTCTCTATTGACATATGTTGAGAATACCCCTGGTGACTAATCTGAAGGGGGTTATGAAGATGTTGGTTATTATGTCTTAAGAAGTACCCGCTGAAGTTGAGGTTCCTGATCAGCTGAACGCTGGAGGAGTAGACAAGGCCATCCTACCTGAGGAAACGTACCTCAGTCAAGTTTTAGGGTGTCCTGAGGTTATTGATGCCACCAGTGATGCTGATCAGTTCTTGGCTGGCTTGATTTAACCTTTTCAGTGGGTTCATACCTTAAAGTCCATCTTGGAGAGCTACCCTGAGACAGCTCGCAAACTGTCCTCCACCTTCTGGCTTAAGGAGGCCCTGGCTCCGTCTCCTAACTTTGGTGGAACCCTGACCAAGGTGGAAGTTGTTATTCAAAAGTCTGATTCATGGCCGTCCTTGATAATGGCTCCTCGATGGATGTAATCTCCTCTAAGCTCACCAAAAAGGTTAATCTGTCGCCTGGTTTGGAGTACAAGCAAGAGTTTGAAACTGTGGGGCCAAGCAACACTCGCGCCAAAATGGCTTACATTTCCCTCCCCATTCAAATTGGGAAGCTTATCTTATTGACCCTGCAGTGGCCTTGGACAAAAAATCTTATGATATGCTCATTAATACCCAGTTCATGATTGAATATAAGAGAATTATCAACACGAAGCAAGGTTTCTTCTCTTTGCTCAGTTACGAAGTCCCTTTATTTTTATCCAATAAAGATCCTAGCAAGAATGCATATTCTTGCCTGGTTGAGTACTCGTTTCTGCTCTGCCTTTGCATTAAACCTCCTCTGGGCAAAATGAAAGGATATTGCAATTCTGTGGATGCTAGGGAAGGTAAACTTTTTTATGCTTCAGAAGAAGTAGTGATTAAGCCTGGTGAACAACGAGTGGTGACACAAAGATTACGCTTCAAATTTTACACCACTGCTTTTTGCACTTCATAAGTCTTGAGGACATTAGCCCCTTGAGGCCTCAGGTATTGCCTGGTATACTAGACCCAGCTTACCAGAGACTTATCACTGTTCTGTTTGGGAATTTCACCTGAAAGGATCTCATTGTAAGAAAACAACAGAAGATTGTCAGAGGCTTGTTAGTCCCCTTGGATGACATTGAACAAATTCACTTCATTGGCTCTATGCAGGAATGGGCTTGCCCACGTCCAACCTGTTATGTATCTTACCAAATGTTCATACGCGAATGAGTTGACCCCAGACGATCTGGAAAAAGTTCATACCTTATTGAAAGGCTATAGTAACATATTCTCTAAGTCTGTAATTGACTAGGGGCACATGAAGGACTGCAACCAATCCATTAATGTGGGTGATGCCCATGCATTCATCCAAACTTTATCACAAATCAAAGGTGTAAGGGAAGCAAATGAGTACTGAGCTCAAGTACTTACTAGACGCGGGGTTACTAGTCCCTCCTCAAAGCACTTGGTTTTCTCCCATCTTGCTATTCAAAAAGAAATACAGAGGTCATCAGGTAGTCATTGACTACTGCAAACAACCTTACTGTCAGGATTCCTACCTGAGCAGCATATTCTGATGTGTCAGGTCACAGGAATTAGCTTGATCCAACCATAAAGCCCAAACTTCCGTTGGGGACAATCCCTGACAAAAGTTGACAATTCTTGAAGTTGGAGATCAACCCCTTGATGACACGGTTTAATCATGCTTCCTCAGAGCTAACCAACCTTGGGGTTTAAACTCAAGCCATGAGATGAGCACAAGCAATTCATTTGAAATAAATGGGATGCCACTGAATCCCCAATTCGTTTATTTTATTTCTAGGCTTAGGATGCTTAGATTTTCCCTAAAACACCTCCCCAGTTACTCTTATATAGCTGGTAATAAGCTAATAAACTTTACACTTTACTCTCTTTTCGCCTATTTTAAGTTAAAATTAGGTATATATTTATTTGGAATTGCCTATCTAGACAAAGTATCTGGAAAAATAACTTCTCAACAAAGAGAAGTAAAAACAGGTAATCCAGCACCCTGTAACTTCGGGTCTCCTTGCCAAAAAAGTTAAGGGATACATGATAACACCCCCAAAATCCCAACAAAACTGGTGCTTCTTGTCAGGTCAACCCTAAGTTTGTGGTGAAATATAATTTTAAAAACTTAATTATGATTAATAAAAATTTGGCGTCCAATCTCATGTTAGATCAGGAACACCTTAAACTCTTAGTTAATTTTCCCGCTATGATGCATAGGATGGAGCAACATTCCTCACCCTTGAGCAACACCAACTCAAACTTCAAGATGCAACTACCAAGCTCAAAAGCAAACTTTGGCAGTATTTTCTCTTATTGCCATTAGATTGACCCTTTGTGTAAGTCCAGGTGAACGTCGCCTATGTGTTGATCAGGCCCTCTTCACATTTCTAAGCAAAAGGCTCTAAAGAGGGAGTCTGTACCCCTTGTCACCCAGGGTGATCTCGCCCATGTGGTAGACAAGCGCTGGGTAACAGCTCTCCCTCTTCAGATCCCTTTCCTGGTGCCCACACTCTCCTCTCCCGAACTTGTATGCATTATCAGGGAAATTTGTGCCAAAATTGCCAAAATGAAGTCAATCAGTCCAAAAACGGGTGTAAATGAGCCTGATGATCGGGATCCACATAGTTGAGAAGGAATGAAGATTGACTCATCAGCCAGAATCGCTGACAGTTTTGATTCAGCCAACACCTTGATCATCAAAATTAACCCCTCCCAAAATCATCAGGGATGATCCCAACATGCAGGTAGCAGCATTAAACACCATCAACAATAGTTTGAGGCTCCCTTCCCGCCAATTGGGTGTTGTAGCTGATGCAACACTTTTAACTAAACGAATGGCTCAGCAACCAGGCATGGGAGGGTTGGGCATCCCAAACCTGTTCCCAACCCTTTGGGACCGCCCCTACATGGGGTGGCCTTGGGGGATTCCCATTGCTCATCAGGCTAGATGCCATTTCTCCAACTGCTGGAAATGCAGTCTAGTCTCAGTTTAGGCGTTTGAGGTTGAAATGAAAGTGACTTGGCCTGCCACCAAAGTCCTCGATGTCAGTTCCCAGTGAACTTATCTGCCCCCATTTCTGAATATTTGCAGGTTAGGTTGAACTTGAGGGACCTAATCCTGGCTTGTTTCCTCTCCAAAAGACCACTATTTAATCAGTTGCATTGTACTGAGAAAACTGTTGGTCAATTTTTTAAACTTTCCATTGAAAACTTTCTATAAAAATATTTTTATGTCAAAAAATAAACTGCCTTTTCCGCTGACCCTCACATACCCATCAGGGTTAATGGCCATACTCATCTGGTATTTTATTATGTGCCTGTATGAGATTCTGGCTCACTGGCAGTTATTGGTAAAATCCCTTTCTGGTTCCACATCCATCATACCAGCAGCAGTGCCCTTGGCATTCTAGTTTGCCGTTCAGGTGTTCTGGCACCTAGGTTGGCAGGCCAGTCTAATTCTTACTTGCTGTTTGCCTGAAATAATCAACCAACCATTATTTTTAAAAATTTTCGCCTTTCTCATAGATATTGGCATATTAATAGCCCCTCTTTTTCAACTGAACCAGGTTGTGAAGAAGATTTTCCCTGTCCACAATAGTCCAGTTCCACTTAAAACTTCAAACCCACACCCCATAGTTTCTGTGGCTATTTTGCCTATGTCAGTAGAGTCTGACATCCCGACTTGCAACTAGTTTACCCCCATAAGAGCCTAACGGTTTCCCTAACCCACTACCATCTCTTCAGTATCACTGGATTCATCCACAACACCAATAAAGAGAACTTCTCTTACTTCTTATTACCCATGAATATTATTGTTGGGTCCCATCATGTCATCTTTGAGGCCCTAGTAGACACTGGAGCCACGGGTATTTTTATGAGTGTAGAACTGGCCTAGCAATTGGAACTTGACCTGGATACGGGTCCTTCAGTGATGGTTGCATCGTCAGCCTCTCAAACCTCATACATGGTTTGCCGACCAGTCACATTTTTAATACACCAGTTCAGCTTCTGCGATCACTTTTCTACTATGCCAAGCTTGGTGTTTCCGGTAAGCTTAGGAGTGGGATGGTGGCGGTGGCAACATGTCAAGATCCACCTGGGGTCTAACATGATGTCATTTGTTAATGATCAACTGGAGGGTAAATTCCCCCTAATTGACACTCTTAAGAAAGCTCAAGGTCGCAGTTCTATCTCTTCCCTCATCTCTCCTGCGGGCATACTGTCCAATTTTCCAGAAAGTTTAATGTGCTGTCAAAGCATTTTTGATTCTGAGAAGGCGGATCATTTGCCCCCCCACCCTAGATTTGACTGTGGGTTTTGTACAACGGTGGAGTTGGTGAATATCAACTGCCCGTTGTATCCCCACACAGCAGAGGAGGAGGCTGCGCTCAACACCTGGTTGTATGATATTTTGAAAAAATGATGGTTGTTCAAGGAGACCTCGCCAGTCGCGTCTCCCATCATCTTCACTAAAAAGCTGATGGTTCTCTCCACCCCTGCATGGACATTGGACACTTAAATAAAGTCACAGTTTCCAATCCCTACCCCCTGCCTTTAGATCAGACGATAAGCCAAGCAATTTCTAAATCTTGGGTGTTTTCCAAAATGGATCTCTTCAATGCTTTTAACCAGATTTGGGTAATGAAAGGGAAAGAATGGCTAACAGCGATCTGGATGAAGCGAGGCATTTTCCAATTCCACGTAATGCCCTTTGGGCTGAAGAATGCTCCTGTTACATTTCAATGTATGATCAACAATGTACTGGGTGACCTCTGGTTTACTTGCATGGTTGCATATATTGATGACATTCTGGCTCACTCCCCAACCCCCAAACAACATGCTATTGACTTGGAAGCAGTTGTGGCTGCCTTGCATAAGGCTTGTTAATTAAGCCTTCCAAATGTGAGTTCTATAAAAGGAAGTTACCTTTCTTGGGAACCTCATCCTTAAATATGGCTATGCAATCCCTCCCAATAAGTTGGATGCTATCCAAGAATGGCCAACCCCAACTACCCAGAAACAACTACGGAGTTTCTTGGGAATCATCACTTTTTTAAAGAAATTTTCCCCAGCACTTTCCCAGTTGGCTGCCCTTCTCCACCCCCTCAAGAGTAAGAATGTACCATTCCACTGGACGCCCAAATGCCAACAGGTGTTTGATCTAATCAAAGAGTTGTTTCTATCTCCTCCTATTTTGAAACATGCAGATCCCGCCAAGCCATATATTGTTGCATGTGATGCCTCCCTGGTAGCAGTGGTAGTGGTGTTACTCCAAGAGCATGATGGCTTGGAACATTCAGTCGCCTATTTTTCCTGAAAGTTTAACTCTACAGAGCAGCCTTAGTCCATCTACAACAAAGAGTTGGCAGCCGTAGCATGGGCATTAACTCATTGGAGGTACCTGTTACAGGGTGCTCAACATGAGTTAATGGTCCGCATGGATCACCAGGCTCTTTTGTATTTTTAAAAACCCCAGAAATTGGCACACCAGCAAGCATGAACATATTGGGACTTGTGCAGTTTTGATTCAAATATGAATTTGTAAAAGGTGCGCTTAACGTAATTCCTGATTTCCTCAGCTGAAACCCCACCCACTGTCCCATGAATTCGGATGAAGTGGATCTCATTACCATTATTTCCACTGCCCAGATTTTGTCTATTGTTCCCCCCATCATCTCTTCCGCCACCCTTGCCCCTGACGGCCTGCTTGTTGCTCAGGTTTTAGCCAGTCAAATGACTTGCCCTGAAGGAGTGAAGTATTCGAGCAATTGACCCATCAAAATCATAAACACTCTCTGTACTCCTTAGTAAAAAGACTCATCTATTTTAGGTTAAGAATTCGGGTTCCCCCTCTTTTCTGAGCCAATTTATTTCATGCGCATCATGACCCTCCCACAATTGGCCACTTGGGAAGCAAAAAAACATCAAACTGATTAAGTGAACCTATAAATGGGCGTGCTTGACAAAGGAAGTTTCAATTTGGATCGCCAATTGCATTACCTGTGCTCGGGCAAAGTTGGACTGCTCAGGAAGGAAGGGACTCCTACACCCATTACAACAGGCAGAGGGCCCATGAATGTCAGTGTCTGCGGACTTTATTGTCAAGCTCCCCTGTTATAATGGGTTCACAGCAGTGTTGGTAAAGGTTGATCACTTCACAAAATTTATCCTTTTTATTCCATGTACTTCCATGATCACATCTGAAGAGACCACTCAGTTCTTTGTATGCCATGTGTTCTTGATGTTTGGTATCCCACAGGAGATCATCAGTGACCATGGACCCCAATTTACAGTGCAATTTTGGAATGAGCTATTATCATCCTAAAAATCACCCCCTGTCACTCCACTGCTTACTACTCACAGTCTGACGGGCAAACCAAGTGGATTAACCAAATTTTGGAACAGTATTTGCGCTGTTATGCTTTGGCCGCTCAGGATACTTGTGCAGATGACCTCCCTCTCACCCAGTTCACTTATAACAATGGTACTCATGCCTCTACGGGGTTTTCTCCCTATGAGGCAACGTTAGGTTATAACCCCTCCTTTTTGGTTGGTCCATGTATATCCCCAGACGTTTCTGCAGCCGCAGACCATGTTGAGCATATCTGGTTGACCCAGTCCTTGGTATGGGAGCACCTCTCAAAGGTTATCATTGATTATAAATGGTTTAAGGATTGCAAACAGCTTCTGGGTCATGATATCGCGGTGAGTTCTCACATCATATTGGACACCCACCATCTTCAGATGCTGGTATCATCCCAAAAGTTTTCAAGCAAACTTTTGGGTCCCCACCTGGTGGAGGAAGACTTGGGCAACGCGCTTTCCAGTTGAAAATGCCAGCTCATTGGAAATAGCATCCTGTCTTCCATGTGTCTCTGTTGCCCCCTTCAAAGGGATCGTCCCTGCTGAACCCAAATCTATTGTGATAGAGGATGTGGAGGAAGCCGAGGTGGAGAACATCTTGGCATCCCACAAATCTCAGCGGTCAGTCCAGTATCTTGTGGCTTGTAAAGGGTATCTGGCCTATGAGAACAGATGGGTTAAGGCTTGTGATTGCACTAACTGCATGGAGCTAGTTAATGCAATTCATGAATCTCACCCCAATGCCCCCGTCCCCCCAAAAGGTCTCAACAGTCATGGCGATCAACTTACCCAAGGCACACAAAGCTGTGGCCCTAGTGCAGTTTCCAGGCGGTGGTTCCCTTCCTTTGGAAAAAGGAAAGGGTAATGTAAGTACCGGGGAACATCCCCTGGCTGTTGATTGGGCCATCTTCCCATTTCCAAGCAAAAAGGCTCTGAAGAGGGTGGCTGTACCCCTCGTCACCCAGGGTGATCTCGCACATGTGGTAGACGAGCGCTGGGTAACAGCTCTCCCTCTTCAGATCCCTTTCCTGGTGCCCACACTCTCCTCTCCCGAACTTGTACACCTGATCAGGGAAATTTGCACTGAAATTGCCAAAATGAAGTTGATCAGTCTAAAAATGGGTGGAAATGAGCCCGATGATTGGGATCCACATAGTCAAAAAGGAATTAAGATTGACTCATCAACTGGAATTGCTGACTCTTTCCATTCAGCCAACACCTTGATCTTCAAAATTAACCCCCCCCCAAAATTGTCAGGGATGATCCCCAATGCGCAGGTAGCAGCATTGAACACCATCGGCAAAAGTTCAAAGCTCCCTTCCAGACAATTGGGCGTTGCAGCTGATGCAACACTTTTAACCAAACGAATGGCCCAGCGACTGGGCACAGGTGGGTTGGGCATCCTGAACCCGTTCCCAACCATTTAGGACTGCCCCTACATGTGGTGACATTGGGTGATTCCCATTGCTCATCAGGCTAGACGCCATCATGCCAACTGCCAGAAATGCAGTCAAGTCTCAGTTAAGACATTTGAGGTTGAACCAACAGTGACTCAGCTTGCCGCCAAATTCTTTGATGTTGGTTCCCTGTGAACTTATCTGCCCCGTTCCCAAATATTCGCCAGTTAGGTTGAACTTGAGGGACCTAATCCCTGCTCGTTTCCTCTCCAAATGACCACTATTTAATCAGTCGCATTGCACTGAGAAAATTGTTGGTCAATTTTTCTTTCTTAAATTTTCCATTAATAACCTTTCCAAAAATTTAGTTTTTTATGTCAAAAAATAAACTGCCTTTTCCACTGACCCTCACACACCCCTTGGGGTTAATGGCCATACTTGTCTGGTATTTTATTATGTTCCTGTATGATATTCTGGCTCACTGGCAGTTATTGGTGAAATCCCTTTCTGGTTCCATATCCTTCATACCAGCAGCAGTGCCCTTGGCATTCTGGTTTGCCATTTGGGTGCTCCGGCACCTAGGCTGGCAGGCTGGTCTAATTCTTACTTGCTGTTTGCCTGACACTTTGTGCCACCCACAATTGGGTAGACTTAATAATTAAGGATATAAACACCTTACAAAATAAAGTGGACACCCTCCATCCTTCTGTGACATCAAGCAATAATAGTTCCCCTTTGGGTGAAAATGGCTTTTTATGTCAATAAACGTTGTTTGATCATTAACCCCTCTCCAGTGGCTGTCAAAACTTTCGTTAAAAGATAAGTACATCCCAGGCGAAGGAAGTATCTTCTTCTTCTTATTTTGTTATGAAAATGCTATGGAAGAAGCTGCTGACACCCAGCGACTTAAACATTTGCTAACTGTACTAACCATATGGCTAAAAACATAATGATCCCCCATTTGATGCATTGTCATACTTGGACTGATACCAAGACTGCCTTATTTTAGGAATTCAGGAGTTACTTGACTTTATCCAACCAAAAACAGATCTTTATAGGTATCAGCCTTAATTTGGGGGAAACTATCAGTGAATTTGCCCACCATTTTTACCTCAAAGCACAAACTCTGATTGTAGGGAATCATCTTACATTATATGATGCCATCACCACTGCGTTGTTGCATTTAAAAACTTGCCTAATATCGTACTTTATCTTAAAGCGGTGAAGTCTAACTTAAAGTCCCTCCTCCATATTAAAGGGGCTATATTGGAAATTGTGGCTGAACTACATAAACCCATAGGGCTATCTAGTTCTAACACCAATAAGCCCCTGTCTCAAGTATTGGCCATTACACCTCCCAATTCGCCTACACCTGAATTATACTGCACTCATTGCAGAAGAAACAACCATACTGTAGCTGACTGCCACATCCTTCAACGTAAGTCAGCAAAAGATCATTCATTATAGGGCAAGAGGCTCCCTATGCTGATGGATAACAAGTGCTTCAAGACCCTTGTTCTGGCTCTGTTCTATCCCCAGAACTTCAGGTTGTTTTATGTTAGCTGCCCCTGAAGAAATTGACGTACCCTTTTCTATCCAATGAAATAAACACCTCCCACTCTCTTACTTTTAGATGGTCAGTTATCTCATCAATTTTTGACAGTCAAATCTTCTATGGAAAGTCAAGCGCTGGCAGATAAAACGTTTAAACGCATTTTACAGCCCCATGATGGCCATAGAAGAATCCTCCGCTTGCTTCATTGCAGATCAATACTGACAGTCTATCAGCTGTTAATTCCCAATTTAGATCTATCGTGGTTTGAGTCAAGGTAGTCATACATAAGGTTAAAGTCAGGGCAATAAATGATACTGGCTCACCTGTTAACTTTATTTCCTCCCAACTTATCCAAAAGATAAAAATGGCTCCAGACTTGATCCTTGAGGCTGAATATGGAACAACAGTTAGTCAGTCTACTAAGGTAATTGGAGCGTATTTGCCTTACCCCTTCGCTTTGGGAAACTCCTAATTAATTCCATACCATTGCATTAGAAAATAATACTTATGAGTTGCTTATTGGGGTCCAACTGATATGGGAGTTTAACTGCATCATTAACCACAAGGAAAAGTACCTATCCCTACTAGGGTATTAGATTCCATTAATATTTAAACTTCCCGTCAAAAATAAAGGAGTCCCTAAAAATGGACATGCTTCCTCGAATGGCCATCCTCTATTTGCAAAAACAGGTATCAAGTCTTAGGGTAAAAACTAAGTTACCCCCTGAGTCTGTGGATGCCTAAGAGGGGATCCCTCTGTATACCCCTAATTCTATTACAATACCCTTAGGCTCACAAGTTATTGTAGATATGGGGATTCAGAACTCTAACCACTCCTAATTGAATTCTGGAACTTAGTGGACACCCAAACCCTTCCATCAAGGAAGTGTTGACCTTCCCAGGGATTTTGGATCCTGCCTACGGGAAATCTATCTCTATTCTATTATGGATTTTAACCTCTAATTTTCTCCAGGTCCCTCAGCATGCCCCCCATCGCTTGTGTAAAACTATGTCCCATTAAGAGTATTGCTGATGTAAATTGTTTTTGCTCATTACAAGATTTAGTATTTGATTCCCCACCCACCATAGATTTAGTTGACAGTAGAATTTGGGGATAATCTTACTCCAAATGAACTCCAAGATGTCAAAGACCTTCTTGAGGAATATGGCAATATTTTTTCCTTGGTATCAAGTGACTATGGGAAAATGCTCCGGGGTAATACATCAGATTGAAACTGAGGATCATCCTCTATTTAAATCCCAACCATTTCGAAAATCCAAAGTGGAGGAAGCTCAAGTGGCCTTAGAGTTACAGCAACTTTTGAAGGCTGGGTTACTTGTGCCTTCCAAAAGCCCATGTACTTTCCCACTCTTATCAATTCAGAAAAAGGATGGTGGTCACTAGGTTGTTATGGATTATCGCCGCCTCAACTTATCACTCACAAAGATAGTTACCCCCTGCCGCATATATACAACTCTTTACGTTCAATGTTGGGGTCCCACTATTTCTCAGCTATGGATCTCGCCAGTGAATACTTGCAAGTAGATTTGTCACCAGAAGATCGGGCAAAATGAGCTCTCATCACAAGTGAAGGACTATTCAAGCCCACTAAAACGTCTTAGGGGTTATGTAACGCTCCTGCTACCTTCCAACGCGCTATGGACGGGCTACTAGGCTATTTAAAACACTCCTGAGTACTAGTTTATCTTTATGATGATACCATTTTATCAAAACCTTTACTGAACATCTAGATCACCTCAGGCAAGTCTTTCAGTGGTTATGGCAATCATTGTTAAAACTAAAGCCGTCAAAATGCTCTTTTCTTCCAGAGTTAGATGGATTTTTTGGGTCATAAGGTCAGTAAAGCCGGAATATTCCCAATGGATGATAAGGTCTTGGCTATTGTTAAGATAACTCCCTTAAATCCCTATGAGATGTACAAGTTTTCCTAGGAATGGTGGAGCAGGCGAATGGTACCCTAACGGCCACTCTTTGGAAAATGGCCACGAATGACCCTCTGCACTGGCCTCAATATTTGCCTAGTGTAAATCTGCCCATCAGATAAGCTACCACTTAATCATTAAGATGTCGCCCTTCCAGGATATGTATGAACAAAATCCCCAGTTGCCCTCCAGAGTGCAGGCCATGTTAGATCAGGCATCCACTGACGCCCTAAAGTTACTATGCAAAGCATTGCCAATTAAATCATCTAACTCCAGGCTCTAGCTTCTGAGAACTTATTGGCTACTACCAGTAGAGAAACTAACCAATTTAATGATAAACATGACCCCCTGCACACCTTCCAACTGTGTGACCTAGTTCTTTTCTACCATCATTGGCCTGGAGGTCATGACAATAAATTAGAAACCAACTTGTCAGGGCCTTACAAGGTCATTTATAAACAGGGCGATGAACACTCAATTGTAGAGGTCGTTCATGGTACAGTAGTAAACCGCGTCCATAGTTGCTTCCTCCATCCGTTTTCCCCCCTGTGCCAAGATCTAGAGGGGGGTATTGTCAGTATTCCTACCCAAATGGCAGATTTGAATGCATCAGATCACAGGAATCATGATACAACCATAAAGCCCAAACTTCCGTTGGGGATAATCCCTGACAAAAGTAGACAATTATTAAAGTTGGAGATCAAATTCTGAACAACACGGTTGAATCATGCTTCCTTGGAGCTACCCAACCTCAGGGCTCAAACCTGAGCCATGAGACGAGCACAAGCAATTCAACTGAGATAATTTGGCTGCCACCAAATCCCAGATTCATTTATTTTAGATTTAGGTTTGGGTTGCTTAGATTTTCCCCAAAAACCCTCCCTGATTACACTTATATAGCTGGTATAAAGCTAATAAGCTTTACACTTTACTCTCTTTTTGCCTATTTTAAGTTAAAATTAGGCATATTTTATTTGGAAGTTCCTATCTAGACAAAGTATCTGGAAAAACCTTTTTGACCAAGAGAAGTAAAAACAGGTAATTCAGCACCCTGAAACTTCAGGTCCCCTGGCCAAAACTAATAAGGGATATGTGATAACACCCCACAATCCTGACACTTACAAAAAATGATAGCTATCCTATCTCCCACATTGATGACACACTAGCACACGTCTCCAGCTCTAACTTCTTTTTTCGCCATGTACTTGGCTAGCGACTATTTAAAAATGGACCTTTCTCCACAAGAACAGGAGAAATGCGCTCATATTTGCAGTGAGGGACTATTCTAACCCACACAGCTACCTCAAGGGTTGTGCAACGCACCCACAACTTTCCAGTGAGCCATAAATCATATCTTGCAGGACTTTAATCTAATTTGTATCATTGTCTATCTTGATGACATCATGGTATTCTCTAAGAACTTTAATTAACATTTTGCTCACCTAAAAAAATTGTTTCAACGCTTGCGTGAGTCCAACATCAAGTTAAAACCCTACAAATGCACCTTTTTTCAGAGGAGATTAGACATTCTTGGCCATGCTATCTCTCAGGTAGGGATCCAACCCATACAGGATAAGGTGAAGCGATGTCAAAAATACCACTTCCTAAAAATCTATGGGATATTCGGGTATTTCTGGGTATTATAAGATATTATCATCAGTTCATCTCTAAGTTTGCCCAACTCAGTGAGCCCCTCGTCCGCCTACTGACTAAGAATATCACTTTCCTTTTGGATGCGGAAAAAGGTGCTTTTG
This sequence comes from Massospora cicadina, assembly GCA_022478985.1. NCBI lineage: Eukaryota > Fungi > Entomophthoromycota > Entomophthoromycetes > Entomophthorales > Entomophthoraceae > Massospora > Massospora cicadina. The sequence continues at coordinate 80,231 of JAKSZP010017245.1, read as the reverse complement.
AGACTTTGAGTCAATCGCTACAACAAATTCTTATCCTGAGGCACCTGAACTAAGGCAAACCTTTCATCTTGTTTACTGACTCCTTGGACTATGCCGTTGGGGCCATCTTGGCACAACTGATAGTAATGGGGTAGATCATCCTGTATCATATTCTAGCAAGATGCTGTCAAAAACTGAACGCAACTATAGCGTTACTGAGAAGGAGTGTCTTGTCGTTTTTCTAGATGTGAAACATTACCACCCTTTCCTGTATGTAACTACGTTCACTGTGGTCACAGACCACGCTTCCTTAAAAAAAGGCTACATAACATGTAGGATCCTACCAGCCATTTAGCGCGTTGGGCTCTAAAGCTCCAGCATTATGACATGAAGATCAAATACCAAACGGAACCTTCCACATGAATGCTGATGGGTTAACTCAGTTGCTGCTCCTGCATTTGGATAACAGCGAAGCGGAGAGGTTATATGACCTCTTAATGACCCCAGATGACTGATATGATAAGGATGAGCCTTTCCAGAAGATTTTAACATGGCATTATCACAACACTAAATTGGATAGTGGCAAGTTGTATAAACATGTCAGGGCCAAGTGGTTCCCATATCTTCGCCCCTCAGAACGTGTACCTGCTGTCCTGGAGACTCACTCTACCCTAGATCATGGGGGAGTGAAGAAAACCTATTAGTGGATTAGGGAGCGGTATCATTGGGAAGAAATCATGGAGACCATTGTTGGAGTCTTAGATGCCTGCCTTGTGTGTAAGAAGCAATCCAGGTTCAAGATTAGATGCCAATATCAACCAACTACCCCTCAACAACCGTTCCACACCATCAGCCTAGACTTGGTAGGCTACTTCCCGCAGACTACCAATGGGAACAGATATATCCTGGTAGAAATTGACCATTTTACTAAGTAGATTGAAGTCGCGGCGCTCCCAGGCCAAACGTACAAAGCCACTGCGTTTTTCCTACATCAGAACATTATCACCCGCCATGGCTGCCCCAGGTACTACTCTGTGACAATGGTAAGAACTTGACCTCCAGGTTGGTCAATATTTTGGCTACCTCAATGGAAGCTCAACAGCTTTTCAGCACATTATAATCCCTCTACTAATAGAATCATGGAGAGAGCAAATGGAACCTTGGTCTCAATTCTTTGGAAAATGGCCTCTTCCAACCCATTGCACTGGGATCAGTTCCTGCCTAGTGCTCTTATGGCCTACCAGATTAGCTATCACCCAATCCTGAAAATGTCGCAATTCTGTGTTTTATATGGGCGTGAACCAGGGATACCAGCCCTCTTAACTAAAGATGACTTCTCCGCTGGCATTAAGGAACTTGAAGAAGCCATGAGAAGTTTGGCTCAGCATATCATTCAGCTCCAATATGAGGCTATGACTAGCCTAACCAGAACTATCACCAAAGAAGGAAAAGCTGCAAATGAGCTCTGGGCTCCCCTACCTTCCTTCCAAGTGTCTGACATTGTCCTGTAGTAACATAACCACGTCACTCCTAGAAGCGGCAAGCTTGGATCATTTTGGGAGGGCCCTTTCGTCATCACCTACAAGAGAGGCGATAATTATTCAATAAAGACCTTGGCTACAGGTATTATTAAATAACAGGTCACAGCCACTTCCTACAGCCTTATTCTTTACCTAACAACTTGAGGTGGGTAGTGTCAGACAATTGCCATCGCAGCTTTATGAGAGGAATATATTAAGGGCTAATAGTCCGAATTTTATTAATACAAAATCGCCTCTCTCTTGGTGGAATGATTCAACTTGGACTAATTGTTTTAAAACTTGCCTTCAGTCAAATAGGACAGATCAAGCTGCTCTTGTCACTCTTGACCCTTAGCGGAATAACCTACCTGAGTTGGAAGTCACCTAAGCACTAGCACCAATTCTGTATTTTTTACTATAGAAAAACCACCCTTTTTTATAGGCTTTAGGGGATCGCGAAGGTTGAAGAAATTTTACTCGCCAATCACAAGTCAGAGTGGGTGGAGATCAGCCACAATGAGCCTAATCTTAAGAAAGATGATTTTGGTTATATATTAAATCTTTCCCCATGTACCACCCTACCTGCAATGGGTCAATCATATTGTTTTAATACCAGCAGAATTGAAAAGACTTTCCTGAGCGCTGATTGGTCAGATAGTTTAATGTCAAAGCCTTGACACCCAGCCTATACTGAATTTAACACATACCCCACTTTAAGCCTTTGATGACCTTTATACCAGAAGAATGCCATTTAATAAAGTATCACTATCACACTCAAGCTGGTACTTTTGATAATATCATAAATTATTTTATAGTCTCTGCTCAGTATAACTTTCCAAGCAATTTATTCAGTAAATTAAAAGCGAACACTTAATCACACACTGAAGTCTTGTTCTGATGTCATCAGATCCCCCGCTGACTGTCCCAGCGTGGGGCAGTGGCGAAACTCCCCCCTCATTTTCCATCCAACAGGAAAACGCGCTCAACTGGCTCACCCAGTCATACTAAACCCTTGGGACAATTTGTTCCTTCCAAGGATATTGATGCCCATCTCACCCAAACCCAAGCGGTAACCCGCTGCCCCCTGGTGCTCCCCTGGAGCAACATGCATTTCCGGCCTTAGGGTCAAATATGGGAAATTTTTCTCCTATGACGACCAAGCCGTTATCAAAATGGCTCAGGCAGTGATGACACCAGCCTGTTTTATTGACTTCCACCCCTATAAGGGGTACTTTGATCTTGGCTTCCCCTGTGAAGCTGATGCAGCCACTGCGGCAACAGTGCCATTAATATTTAACAATATTCCCCTCCCAACAACTCAGACCCAGCTCCCAATGGACACCACCTTGGTGGTCCAGTTCGCTGTTTTGCCCACCCACCTCCCCCTAAAGTGCTCCACCAGGAGATGATGGAAGGTTTGACATCCTATGGCGCCAACCTCATCTTGCAATTTGTGGTCCCAAATGGGGCCACACGTCTTGCTGGGCCTTGGGCATATGCCACAATCAGCCCTGAATTCACTAGAATTTCTTTGGCAATTCCACCTCGCGCCACCATCCCATCTGCCCCTGACCATCCATTCTGGGCCCATGTCGAGGGCGGATGGATGATTTGTCCATTCTGTTTTGAGTTATACTAATCAAAACGCTAATGCCCATATTCAGAAACTTCCGCTGATGTTGAAAGTTTTCCCGATGCCCAATCTGCTGCCTACCCCACACCAACTCTGACATGAGGTACGATCCTACCTTCCCCTCCTCCAATGCCTGATGCTGCAGCTGCACCTGCAGCCACCAATCAGTTACCACCTAGCTCCAGGGCCATGCATGATTCTTCCAATCAAGCGCAGGATTGGACCCAGGTTTGATCCCAGGCAAATTCCAGAAAACCAGCCAATCCTCAACCATACGCCTACCCCCCAATCCAATTCAACCAAAACCATGGGAGTATTTGAATGAAATTGACAAATCAGGTAATACCATTGAAGAACTGTCGCTGCAAGTTGAGCGGCTCTATAATGCAGAATGGGATGCAAAATTCCCCCTCAGAAATATTTCCCACAACCTAATGCCAAACCGTTCTACAGTGACCACTAGCTTGCAGTAGAAGCAGCTGCCACACCAGATTGCCGTCCACTCCACAAAGCTGCTGCCAAATCTGTGGCTGCGCTCACGGGAGAAATTCCACCTCCCATTATCCCCAAAAATCTTACTGCACAAAGTAATATCAACATGAAAATTTTACACAAAAACGTCACTGAAGTCATCCAGAACGTGGTAACAGTAGCACAGAATATGAAAGCAAAAATAACCTGAACCAACATTGCCACATTTGTTAAACTCCCAGACGTCCACCTCAAAGATGAAGATGCTTTGGCCAAATACATCGTTGGCATTATGATGGCTGGCAACTATTCAAAAGTTCCAGTCATCAAGGATATTGAACCCCATACTGTCAATGCCCCCACACCCTTACTATCTGCCTTAACACGCACCCTACTCTGGGATGAGATGGATGCGGCTGAAGATGAGCCCCCCAATCTCCTCTCCTCATCCACCATGGAGGGATAGCAGTATTCTCTGGCCACCTGGTTGGATATTTTGTTAAGTATGATTCAATTGATCCATCCATTTTGGGCGTTTTGTTTGAACTGTTATTTTTTAGTATGATTTTTGGTTCTAGTTTGGTAATGTCCGTCCCCTGGTCAGCTTACCTCTGTTAAATAAATAAATTATTTTATAGTTTTTTATATTCTATGTGCACCAATTAATTTGCTAAATAAAAACATCAATCATTCGTTGAAATCCTGCTAAAAATAGGCACCTGTGAGCAACTAACAAGCAGGATTCTAACATAGCGTTCATAGGCCAGTTTTCTCTTAGCAAGCAACTATCAAAATAGACACGTCTTGGTACCCTCTGGACATCAGGTGATTGTAAGTATGGAATTGGAAAATGAGATACTTGAAGGTTCCATGACAAAGTAATTGTGCCGCATCAACACTCTCAGTTGGAGCCCTATGTAGTTACAGGGTTGATATGACCAGAAAATGGCAAGATAAACGTCTTGTTAGCTAATTTATAAAAGAACTTATATTAGTTAAAAGGCATCGAGTAGCAATATAGGGCATCTGATTTTTGCAATGAGAATAGATATGTTTATGAGTTATGATTATTAGAGGAGTATAGAATGCACAGTGGCGGTAAAACCATTATCTTAACAGTGGTCATAAGTGAAAGTTTAATAGGATTTGCAGAAGATAAAAAAACCAAAATCTACTCTTGTTTAATAGAACCGCGAAATCTTTGCCTAAAGATAACCATGATTTTGTGATGCGCCTGAAGAGTCAACACCATATAGGCATAGGAAATCACGCTCCATCCATTTGTGGCCAATCCGCTGTTTACAAGATGTGGAGAAAGCAGTATCCTAAATAAATAAGGAAGCTGCTGAAAAAAGAAATGCTGAAACTTCTCAGGAGACCATGGCTTCACCAATGTTAATTCTAAAGAATAAGGATGAAACATTTGGGTTATTATACATCATAGAATTTAGTTCTATAACAAAAAGGTAAAACTCCTACCACAAATTGATGATGCGCTAAACCATTTGGGCGGCGCTTTATATTTTTTACTATGGGTCTTATCTCCAGATACTGAAATAGGTTTTGGAAGAAGAAACAAATATAATTATGTGATAATTACCTCCTGGGGTTTTTTCTGAACTAATCAAATTTCTTAAGGGTTATGTATTGCCCTAAAGACGTTTCAACAAGTGATGGACACCATCCTAGAAATTTCAAGAATTTTTTTATACTTGTATACCTAGACAACATAAATGTCCTTAAAAACTTTCGTGGAACACTTAGGGTACTTAGAGGAAGTTCTCCTCTGTGTTTCCACTACTAATCTGAAGATAAAGGCCCAGAAATGCAATTTCTTTAGGGATCAGTTAGAGTTTAATGACTTTGTTTAGAAGATGAAAGGCCTGAGACACCAGCCTGCTAGTTTGAAGACTTCAAACAGATGACTATGCCCGCTAACAAACACAATGCACAAGTTTTAAAAATTAGTGGATTTTTAATAGTTAATCCTAACCTCATCTGTATTAATGACCTTTTTTAATAATTCACAAGAAAGATGCACTAATTACTTGGACTGAACAGTGCATGAAGGTATTTTTACATCTTATGAATGACGTAAGTCATCTCACCAGTGTTACAATATCCCAAACTTAAACTTTTCTTTCTCGTTGCAATCATTTTTGCAACCTGTTTAATTCAAGAATGAATCTAGTTTGATAATCTCACAGAGGAGATTAGTCTGCGCCCATATCAGGGAGCAGTTGGGCAAGCAAGGTAAGAGGAGCAGGTGGAAGGCCCGCGGCCTCCAACGTTCGAAAACGCCCCAGAGAATATGGCAGAATAGACAAAAAACTTAAAAAACTGGCGGTCACGATTTCCCCAGAGATACTCGCATGGCAAGCACGATGCAACCAGTACATTAACACGCCACACTCCCAGCCACTTTCATCGGTGGAATTTGGAGTCCGCGTGTTTCTGGACATCAAAAAACGGCCTTATGAGAAAAATTTTGTGAAGATGTGCACACAATTTTCCTGACCGTGGTGTACATTGCACCTCACTCCATGTCACGCGGTTGGCTGGACCTAGGTTTTGAAAGTAAAAAGGCAGCAGATGAGGCTGCAGTGGTGCGCATAGTGGTCAACCTCCCCAAAGGGCAATGGGTCATTGAAACCAAATGCACCAGATGGACAAAATCCAACCAAATTTTCCTCACGATTGACTTTTTGCCTACTACAGTAAAACGTGACATTTTGGAACAACACCTGAAAGATGGTCTCGCCATATATAGCGAAATACAATCTTTTGAAATGCAACGCTTCACGCTGATGCCACACCTGTGCACCAGCAAAGCCATCGCAGTTCTGACCCCAACTGAGGAGATTGCAAAGGACCTAACCCAGATCCCGCACTCCACTTTTATTGATATTGCAGGGCATACCACCCACCCATTCTGGGTGACCGTGGACAGCACACCCCCATTTGCACCCACTGTGACATGTTTGGCCATAAGGCGCACGCATGCCCCATCAAGGAGGGCGTCACATTCCAAGAGCACCCCTTAGCGGCCATGGCCAATGGAGAGGCGCACTACAAACCAACCGCAAGCACCAAGGAGGCTTTCCCATGGGGAGCACAAGGCTGCTACCTACTGGTAAAGCCTATCTCCCCGCAAGAGTGGAAGAAGGCCAAGCAGGCCCATAGGGCCGCGGCCAAGGAAGCGGCCAAGGCCACCACCGCTATCCCACACTCACAACGCCAGGAGGACATGGAAATCTTCGCGGTGGAAGCAACTCAGGAATCCATCAACCAATCAGATTGGGAAGCCCATGCTAAGTGGGCCACTCAATCTGAGGATCTGATGGGAGATTTGATCTCACCCAATCGTTGCACCCAAGCTCCAGTCAAAACTGACTTGGGACCTATCCCAACTGAAAAAAAAAATTTTGACCCGCTCAACGGTGCACCAAACTCATCTGCACCACAAAAAATTTGTCCGACGTCAGGAAAACAAAAGTGAAGGCTAAAGCCAACGCGACTCTTTCCACAAAAATCAACAAAAACTCCAATAGCGTTGCTGCTAATACCCGCGCTGCTGTGAAAGCCCGTGGGGACCTGGAAGAGGCTGGTGGGCCTGGGGGCCCACCCCCTCACACCTAAGGTGCGATGGTGGAAACCTTCACTTTAGGGACGTTGAATATCGCTGGAATCAAGGCCTCCCCGTCCTGGGCTAGGAAACTGAGTTTTTTACAACACAATTTACCCGTGGATATCCTGGCCATCCAGGAGTCCCACTGTCCATGAGATTCTGAGGAAACTTGGAAAACAATGCTCCTCCCATCCCTATCCTTTTAGTCAAAGCACTGTGGGGTGCTAATTCAGAAAAATAATTTTTTCAAATTTGTATCCTCAAGAACATTCCTAAATGGCCGAGTGCTCACTGTCACTTTCTTGTGGGCTGACATAGCGCATGCAATCATCAACATCTATGCCCCAAACGGTGCACACAAGCGTCAGGAATTTTTTAATTGTTGGTCAAATCCCTCCCGCTACCCCCAGATTCTTTCCTAGTCGGCAACATGAACTGTTGGCTAACCACACCAACGGACCAGTAGCCTTCCTTACCCCACGCCCCACAGGGTCACGTAGAACTATGTGTTCTAAAGGCCACCCTTGGGTTAATGAATGCTGCCATGACATGCCCCGCTGTTCAAAAACATGATGCATCCCCATGTCCACAACGGCCAATTAAGGTCCATGACCTGCATCACCTTATTCTAACACCGGCAAAATTCCAACCCCACATCTCCCACTTCAAAACAATGAAAATGGAATTCTCTGACCATCGGCTGGTCTTGATAACCTACCACCTACCTGTCACAGTTGCTAAGGCCCCACATTGGTGTAAAATCTGCCCCCCAAGCTCACATCGCTAGGATTTTCCACGTGGGTGGAAGAGGCAACATTGGCAAAAAAGTTTGTTGCACCATTTTGCGCGGACCCCATTTCCACATGGGAAACTTTCAAAGAGGACACCATCTGCCACTCTCGCCATCTCTCCTCCAGACGCTCACAAGCCACATTGGCAGTTATCTCGCATGCTCTGGCAGAGTTGGCACACTTGGAGTCCAACATCCCAGTTACAGGATACAGCCCTGCATGGGGCTGGAAGTGGGCAGAGGCAGCCACCCACCTCAACGCACTGAAAAGGCAACACAAACTTCAGGTTTGTGTTCAATAAAGAACCACACGCATCACAAAAGGTGACAAGTGCACCGCATATTTCTTTAAAAAATTTACGCACCATGCCAGAGCATGGCCTGCACACATAGGTGCGAAGATTAGATAATTCCATTGTGGATACACTGGCCGAAGTGGCATTTAAAACGCAAAAATATTACTCTGAGTTGTACTGAGCTGAACCAATTCAGCTGGACAAAGTGGCGAAATTTCTTGACTGAGCTCACATCCGCACCATTTTCCAATACCCAGAAATAATGAATTTAATTACTCCAAATGAATTATGGACAGCCATTCGTGGTGCGCCAAACCAAAAATTCCCAGGCCCAGATGGCATTCCATATGTCTTCTACAAAAAAATATTTCAAATAGATATCCCCATTGCTGCTCGCCTCACTTAACCAAATCCTGTTGGAAACGCGCCTCCTACCAGAAGGACATGAGGCCTTTACCGTCACACTCTTTAAGAAAGGGGATAAGCTAGACTTAGCCAACTGGCGCCCCATTTCTCTAACAAACACAGACACTAAAATTTTAACAAAAATTATGGCTAACTGATTAGGGACTTTAGCATCTGCCACCATCTCCCCAGACCAATTTGGTTTTATCCCCAGAAGGTCGATTTGGGATAATGTGCACTCTGTGGCTAATGTATGTCAGTCCACAGCCTCTGGGGCACTTGTATTCTTGGACCAACAAAAGGCCTATGATAGAGTAAACTGGGAATACCTTAGGGCCTGCCTCCATCAATTCCGCCTACCCCCTCACTTCATCAACTGGGTGATGCTGCTCACAGAATCTGCAACAATGGCAGTGCGTGGCTCTGGCTTCCTAACGGAAGTAGTCCGCCCTCAAAGGGGCTTGCAACAAGGGGACCCCCTCGGCCCACTCTTATACAACTTCAGCCTTGACCCACTACTGCGAAATGTGAATGCCCAACTCACTGAGGTCCATGTGCCAGGCCAAGCCCCAGTCAAGATATTGGCGTTCACAGATGATTGTGTGGTTGGGGTGTCTAATAATCAAGATGCACGCGCACTTGAAGCTCTCATCCAGGAATATTCCCGGGTAAGCAACGTGGCACTGAGCGCCTCCAAAACCAAAATCATCCTCATTGGTCAGTTTCAGAACTACTGGACCCCAGCAATTAGTTCCCAACCCAGCCCATCTGCTCACCCACGTCCACGCCCTACTAACTCAAAACACACCGCTCCACTGGTGCTCCCCTTCGTGCCACGTCCTACCATAGGACTGGTATGCCATCTGGGCGCGTGGATGGAGGCAGGCGGATATGCGTCAGCAGTAATGGAGTGCCGTATTCTGGACAATGTGATGAAGTGAATCGCCTCTCTCAAAGCCTACCCTACTTCCCTTACTGGCGGGGTTGTTTTAGCCAACTCTATGCTCCTATCCAAAGTCTGGTTTGGAGCCCACGCCATCCCCTTCTCCCCAAGCTTCTTCAAATCCTTGTATGCCTTGCTGCAAGGATGGCTTTGTTCAGGCCGCCCTCCACCAGTGTGGCTAGAGGTCATGTTTAGCCCTCATCATCATGGTGGCATGGGCCTGCTCGACTTCAAAGCCCATGATGCCAAGATCCTGGGCACCTGGATTGCGGCTGTCACTGCCCCTACGCTCCCCTCCCAACACTGGTCCCGCGCGGCCTGCTCCAACTTCTCCCGCGCCTTGGGCCTTAACAATCCATCGAACCCTCACTCCCTGATGAAATACTTCGCATCACACACATCGGCCACAGGTCCTCACGGGACTAAAACCCACTACAAACGAATCCTACTCTCCATGCGGAGCGCAGAGTGGAGAATTCGTATTAGTGGACAGACAACCCAAAGAGGCCGCCCCTCTCCTCAGTTCACACAAGAGGTACAGGGGCTACCCATCCATGGTGGCGTGATCCCCATTCGGCCCCATGTCTTATACAGGGTGGACTACCTGGACATGATGGACATCCCCTACTCCATTGAAACCCAAAAATTATCTGGAAATACGTACACCATCCCCTGTTGCAGCCTCAAGTCCGCTCCCATGTGTGGAACTGCCTGAGGCGGGTGTATCATACAGCTGAGCGCTCTAACGCTTTACACTCATCCTGTGTCATGTGTGGCCAGCATGGAACGCTGTTCCACCGCCTGGAGAAGTGCCCCACCTCTAAAGTGATATGGCGCGAAGTTCAACGTCTGCTGGGCCAGGATCAAACGCATCCCTTCAGTCTGTCAAGAGATATGTTTGCTCTATCAATGGCCTCCTCCCTTCCACCCTCCCTCCGTGCTCTGGTGGTTGCAATCGCCATGTGGACCATCCACACGATTGTCTTAGATGCCATCGCAGGCTCCACCCCCACCCTCCCAGAAACTGTCCACAGATTCCGGTCTCATTTGGTGGACCACTTTCAAGTGTAGATGTTTGGATACCTCCCACCGCGTCACTGACAGCTGGTCTCATCCTGGTTCCCAGTCTGGTTCATCAAATCAGACCCATTCCTCCACACGTGCTCAATAGTGGCTACGGCCCCTTCACACGTTCCCTCCCCTCCCCCATAAGTGGCGTTCCCGCTGGCAACAAGAGATAGCATTGCTTCTCTGGGGTGCCTCCCCTGGTACTAAGTTTGTCTCTTCTGAGCCATATTCAGAAGTGTCCGTCCCATGGTCAGCCTTCCCCGCAATAAATTAAATTAAACAATATCCCAATTTTAAATAAAAATTTATAGTATAAACTGATGAATCCTATACAGCATTGGGATACTACTTTCCCAATGGGATGACAATGTTAACAAGCAGCTGTTCACTCAATGTAGCCAAATTCTAAACTGGCATGAGTGAAATTATATGTCACTAAATGAGAGTGGTTAGCTGTGATTTAAACTAAAAAATTTTAGTGTATATAAGTGGAGAAAGATATAAGATCATAACCAATTAAACGTCATTAAGCAGACTGAAATATTTTAGAAAACTGGAAGGGCAGCTAGCGCTCTGGGCCTTATGACTCCAGGCATATGACTTTGACATATATTTACCATTCTGGAGTTAAATACCAGAAAGCATACTGGTTATTACAGTTACTTATTGTACTCATAATATAAGATTTCATTGATATGATGTATGAGAAACTGTCAGATGCAAGTAATCTGACAAACCTACACAATTGATACAAGCACTGGTTGAGAAGCGCCTTAATATTTTTGGAAGAACAGCGAATTATCCAAGAAAATTAAAGGAGTATAAGCTAATTTTCTTAAATTATTAGCTCTTTGGAACATAATCATCATTGCATACAAGTTGGTAGGACATGGAGGTTTACATAAGACGTTGTAATTCCTGAAGTCTCACTACTAGTTGTATGAAGTTTGACGTCTTAAAAAAAATTTATGTTTTCATCAGTGTCAGGTGAAAACAATTCAAATTATTTGAGGATAAATGTGTACTAAGAGAAGACTGGCCTGTGAATGAGGGTGCTTTAGCAACCACAATAACAGGCATAGACTACTGAGTGGCGTCTTATCAAGAATCAGTGGATGTGAGGGGTTGAGGTTTCTTTTCATGGTGGAGGTGTTGTTTAGCAATCTGGGTTAATTGTTACCTCATGGTTTTTTTCTCTTGAATCAATAAGTGAGACCTTTACATGACTTCAAGCTTTTAAAGTATCATGAAACGCGTTTTAAAATAAATTTAATGTAAGATAAAAAAAACTGAAAGTTTATAGAATATCCATCTAAGATGAGAATTAAGGTAAACAATAATCCAACGTCCTACCATTAACTATGTGTTGGTTTAGAGGCCTAATCTGGTGGGGAGGTGGCTTAGACAACTAATGATGTCCTAAAATAAATTAATTACTATTTTTAACGAATTTAAATGGAGAGTTGAACAATTAATTTGAGTATAGGTTATAATAAATTACAGACGGATACATTATTTAAAATGTTTCAATTTCTGATCCAAACGTCAGAGTTCCCTTCACTGTTACCCAAACATAGCTAAATATAAACTTGAAGCTTTTCTTTTTTTGTTAGTCATAATATTTATTATGGATTCATTTTCGGAAATCTTGCCACCTGAGTTACCTTAGGTATCAAGTTTCCATTGAAACGCCCCTGTTGGAGCCATATGTTTGTGTGGAGGTGTAGTTCTTGCAGAGACCCCTTTTATAAAGGCTTTGAAATCCATACAGAATTGTCTGATTTTTTATAAGTGTTTTCTCTAGTTTCATAGATAATGATTTTTTAGGCTTGAAATTTCAATGATGGTTAGTGGTGGTCAAACAAGGTGAGACAGCTGCTACCATCTCTTTTTTAGAGTATGCTAAATCATTGGGTTTGGTAAGAGGCAGAGCCATAGGGTTGACTCCCTTCTTAGTTCTAAAGGGGTGCAAGGTCCTATTTAGCTTAATAACTATGTCTGGAACCTTACATCATTAAAACATAAACTATGTTTATTGCAACTCAGGTTTCCATGCCACTTGTGTATAATTGTTGTAGGCACTCTTCCATATGGCACTGGATGCGCTAAGTTCATCATAGTGGCCAAAGACCACCTGGTAAAGTGGGTAATTCAAGAGCTGTTCAAGACTTGGGCGCAATAGCTGCCATTTGCTTTATCAAGGAAGGCATAGCCAATGATATAGCTACCCCCTCAGTTAATTTTGCAATGACAGCAGAATCAACTTATATTTCTATGCTATACCTAGGTTTCATGCATTTGATGGCAATCTGCAGACTGATAATGAAACCATACCATCCAGAGGCTAACAGAACTGTTGAGTAAGTCAACGGTACCTTGGTGAACATCACTCTGGAATATTGTGGCAGACTGGCCTTCAGATTAGAGTACATTTTAACCACTACTGTTTGCATACAATATTAACTATTAATTCACGACTGGGAAAAGCCCATTTCATCTATTATATGGAAGGCACCCCGCCTTTCTACCATTGTTATATTCCTGTGTGGAAGAAACTGCTGGAGTGGAACACAGATCTCATGTCAACCTAGCTTCTACGTTACTAAAAAATCATACTGAAGCTTATTATACTAATCTTTAAAGAATTTTTTAATATGACGCTGATCTGTGGCAACAATATAAGTTGACGCAATAGAAACAGGAAGATATTTATTTTATCAATCTAACCATAGCTTTAGATAAAATAACTAACTGAAAAGCATATGGACTAGGCAGTTTTTTAGCACTAGTGGTGCCTGGACTGGACAGTTTAATATAGAGAAAAATCCGCTAATGCCTATATGCTAAAGAACCTTTTAGATGGAAAAATTTCAATAAATACATACCAAGCTTGTTTGTTCATATACTGTCAGGCGAACAGCAGGTAAGAATTAGACTGGCCTGCTGGCCAAGGTGCCAGAGCACCCGTACAGCAAACCAGAATGCCAAGGCACTGCTGCTAGTACAACAAATATGAAACTGGAAAGGAGTTTCACCAATATCTGCCAGTGAGCCAGAATTTTGTACAGGCACAAAATAAAGTATCAGATAAACACAGCCATTAACCCTGAGGGGTATAAGAGTGCCAGTGGAAAGGGAGGTTTAATTCTCAACATATAAAAACTAAATTTTTGGGGAAGGTTTTTAATTGAAAATTTAATGAGGAAAATTGACCAACAATTTTCTCAGTGCAATGTGACTGATTAGATAGTAGTTGATTTAGAGGGGAAACAAGCCAGGATTGGGTCCTGCAATTTTGACCTAACCAGCGAATTGTTCAGGAATGGGGAACAGATAATTTAACTGGTAACTAATATCAGAGAATTTGGTGGCAGGCCAAATCATTGTTGGTTCGAATGAACATCTGAACTGAGGCTCAACTGCATTTCTGATGGTTGGCATGATGGCGTTTAGCCCGACGAGCAGCAGGAATCCCCCAAGGCCACCCCACATAGGGGTGGGCCCATTTGGTTGGGAACGGGTTCAGGACATCCAACCCACCCATCCTTGGTCTCTGGTCCATTTGTTCAGTCAGTAGCATTGCATCAGGCGCAATGCCCAATTTTCCAGCAGTGAGCTTTAAACCCTCATCGATGGTGTCCAATGCTGTTACCTGCCTGTTGGGGATGATCCCTGATGACTTTAGGAGGGGGTGATTTTTTCAATCATCATGTTAACTGAATCGTAGCTGTTGGGCATTCCAGCCAATAGATCAGTCTTCATACCTTTTTTACCATTTGAAATCCAATCATTGGGCTGATTGCCACTTGAATTAGTTTTGATCGATTTCTTTCAGTGATCTCAGTGCAGATTTCACTGATTCCCTGTAGCAGTTCTGCCAAGGTGAGTGTGGGTATTGGAAGTGGGATCCAAAGCGGGAGAGCTGTTACCCAGTGCTTGTCTACCATGTGAGCGAGATCTCCCTGAGTAACAAGGGGTACAGCCATCTTCTTTGGTGCCTTCTTGCTTGGGAATGGGAAAATGGCCTGATCAATGCCCAGAGGATGTTCCCCAGGACTTACATTACCCTTTCCTTTTTCCAAGGGAAGGGCCCCACCACCAGGAAACTGCATGAGAGCCACATTCTTTTGCGCCTTGGGTTTTTTGATCGCCATTACCGCCGCAAGTTTTTGGGAAGGGCGAGGAGCATTGTGGTGGGTTTTGTGAAATGCTTCAGACCAATTCCATACAGTTTGCACAATTGTGTGCCTTGACCCAACTGTTCTCATAAGCTGGATAACCTTTCCAAGCCACAAGATATTGAACAGACCGGCGGGACTTGCAGGATGCCAGGATGTTCTCCACCTCAGCCTCTTCCACATCCTCAATGATGATTGGTTCAGGTTCCGTGGGGACTGTACCCTTGAAAGGTGACAGCTGGGAAACGTGGAAGATGGGATGCTGTTTCCAGTGAGCCGGAAGCTTCAACCAGAATGCACCATTGCCCAAGACCTCTTCCACCAAATGGGGGCTGGAATGCTTACTCAAGAATTTATGAGAAGGCGCTTAAATATGTAAATGGCAGGTATCAAGCATAACATAGGAGCCCACTGTTATATTGTGACCTGGGAGCCACTTACAATCTGTGAACCTCTTGTAGTCATCAATAGCTTTGGTGAGGTGTTCCCGCACCAAGGATTGAGTTGACCTAATATGTTCAGCGTGATCTGAGGCAGCTTGGACCTCAGGCCGCAAGCAAGGTCCAACCAAAAATGAAGGATTGTAACCCAACGTCACTTCATAGGGCGAAAATCCCATAGACGCGTGCGTTCCATTGTTATAAGCAAATTGGGTGAGTGGAAGGTTGTTGGCCCAGGTGTCCTGTGCAGCCGCAGCATAGCAATGCAGGTACTGTTTGAGGACTTGGTTGACTCGCTCAGTCTGTCCATCAGACTGGGGATGGTACACTGTAGAACGGGCAGGGGGATATTTTTAGGATAGATAGGAGTTCACTTCAAAACTGTGCCGTGAACTGTGAACCACGGTCGCTAATAATCTCCTGTGGGAGACCAAACATCAAGAACACGTGATGCACAAAAAGGCAGGCATTCTCCTCTGACATAATTGTGGAATGGCAAGGAATGAAAAGGGAAAATTTTGTGAAATAATCCACCACCACCATCACTGCTGTGAACCCATTAGAGCAGGGGAGTTTGATGATAAAGTCCATGGACACTGATGTCCATGGACCCTCCGCCTGCTGTAAGGGGTGTAAAAGACCGTTTCTACAAGAGCAGTCTGTCTTAGCCTGAGCACAAGTAACGCAGTCAGCAATCCAGGCTGGAACTTCTTTTGTCAAACCCGCCCAATTGTAGGTCTGTTTGATCAAATCAATGCATTTCTTAGCACCAGGATGACCAACTGGGGAGATTGTGATGTGCGCGGAATACCTCAGTTTGGAAGGAGGGGGAACCCAAACGCAAGACCGAAAATAAATAAGACCCTCCTTCAATGTGTATAGGGAGTGTTTATGCTTCTGGTGAGATAACTGCTTGATCAGCTCCACGCCCTCAGGGCAGGCCATTTGACTGGCTAAGACCTGAGCAACTAATGGAGCGTCAGGGCCCAGAGCGACGGAAGAAATGACAGGAGGGACAATTGACAGGATTTGGGTGGTAGGAATCACAGTAACGAGATCCACATCCTCCGGATCCATGGAACAGTGGGCGGGGCTGCAGATGAGAAAATTGGGGAGTACATTGAGCGCACCTTTTACGAATTTGTATTTGAAGTTAAAACTGCACAGGTCCTGATAGGTTCAGGCTTGCCAATGTGCCAATTTTTGAGGTTTACGAAAGTACAAAAGGGCCTGGTGATCCATGAGAACCATTAATTCATGTTGGGCACCCTGTAACAGGTACCTCCAATGAGTTAAGGCCCATGCAACGGCTGCCAACTCCTTGTCATAAATAGCCCAAGACTGCTCCATAGAGGTGAACTTTTGGGAAAAGTAGGCGACCAGGCGTTCTAAGCCATCGTGCTCCTGGAGCAACACTGCCCCCACGGCTACCAATGAAGCGTCACATGCAATGATATACAGCTTGGTGGGATCAGCGTGTTTCAAAATGGGAGGGGATACAAAGGCCTCTTTAATCGATTCAAACGCCTGTTGGCATTTGGCCATCCAGAAAAACAGTGCATTTTTCCCTGTAAGGGGGTGGAGCGGGGCAGCAAGCTGGGAAAGTGCTGGGGAGAACTTTTTTAAGAAAATGATGGTTCCCAAGAAACTCCATAGTTGTTTCTGGGTAGTTGGGGTTGGCCATTCTTGGATAGCATCCAACTTATTGGGAGGGATTGTGTAACCATCTTTAAGGATGAGGTTCCCAAGAAAGGTAACCTCCTCCTTATAGAACTCACACTTGGAAGGCTTGACGAACAAGCCTGCCTTATGTAAGGCGGCCACAACTGCTTCCAGGTCAGTAGCATGTTGTTCAGGAGTTGGGTTGTGAACCAGAATGTCATTGATATATGCAACTGCGCAGGTAAACCGGAGGTCACCCAGTACATTGTTAATCATGCGTTGAAACGTAGCAGGAGCATTCTTCAGCCCAAAGGGCATTACACAGAATTGGAAAATGCCTCGCTTCATCCAGATCGCTGTTAGCCATTCTTTCCCTTTCATTACCCAAATCTGGTTAAAAGCATTGAAGAGATCCATCTTGGAAAACACCCAAGATTTAGAAATTGCTTGGCTTATCGTCTGATCTAAAGGCAGGGGTAGGGATTGGAAACTGTGACTTTATTTAAGTGTCCAATGTCCATGCAGGGGTGGAGAGAACCATCAGCTTTTTAGTGAAGATGATGGGAGACGCGACTGGCGAGGTCTCCTTGAACAACCATCATTTTTTCAAAATATCATACAACCAGGTGTTGAGCGCAGCCTCCTCCTCTGCTGTGTGGGGATACAACGGGCAGTTGATATTCACCAACTCCACCGTTGTACAAAACCCACAGTCAAATCTAGGGTGGGGGGCAAATGATCCGCCTTCTCAGAATCAAAAATGCTTTGACAGCACATTAAACTTTCTGGAAAATTGGACAGTATGCCCGCAGGAGAGATGAGGGAAGAGATAGAACTGCGACCTTGAGCTTTCTTAAGAGTGTCAATTAGGGGGAATTTACCCTCCAGTTGATCATTAACAAATGACAGCATGTTAGACTCCAAGTGGATCTTGACATGTTGCCGGAGCCACCATCTCACTCCTAAGATCACTGGAAACACCAAGTTTGGCATAGCAGAAAAGCGGTCGCAGAAGCTGAACTGGTGTATTGAAAATGTGACTGGTCGGCATATCAGGTATGAGATTTGGGAGGCTGACGACACAACCATCACCAAAGGACCTGCATCCAGGGCAAGTACAATTGCTGGGCCAGTTCTACAATCATAAAATTGCTTGTGGCTCCAGTGTACACCAGGGCCTCAAAGGAGACGTGATGAGACATAAAACTAATCTTCATGAGTACTAGGAAGTAAGCGGAGTTCACTTTATTGGTAGTTGTGGATGAATCCAGTGATAACGAAGAGATGGTAGTGGGGTCAGGAGAAACCACTAGGCTTTTGTGAGGGGTAAACTCGTTGCAAGTTGGGGTGTCAGATTCTACTGGCATGGGAAAAATAGCTGCAGCAACTATGGAGTGTGGGTTTGAAGTTTTGAGTGGAACTGGACTATTGTGGACATGGAAAATCTTCTTCACAACCTGGTTCAGTTGAAAAGGAGGGACCATTGCTGCGCCAATTTACATGAGAAAAGTGGAAATGGCAAGGAATAATGGTTGGTCAATTATGTCAGGCAAATAGCAAGTAAGAATTAGACTGGCCTGCTGGCCAAGGTGCCAGAGCACCCGTATGGCAAACCAGAATGCCCAAGGCGCTGCTGCTGGTATGACGAATATGAAACTGGAAAGGAGTTTCACCAATATCTGCTGGTGAGCCAGAATTTTGTACTGGCACAAAACAAAGTACTAGACAAACACAGCCATTAACCCTGAGGGGTATAAGAGTGCCAGCGGAAAGGGAGGTTTAATTCTCAACATATAAAAACTAAATTTTGGGGAAGGTTTTTATTGGAAAATTTATGGAAAAAAATTGACCAACAATTTTCTCAGTGCAATGTGACTGATTAAATAAAAGTTGATTTAGAGGGGAAACAAGCCAGGATTGGGTCCTGCAAGTTTGACCTAACCATCGAATTGTTCAGGAATGGGGAACAGATAATTTAACTGGGAACTGACATTGAAGAATATGGTGGCAGGTTGAGTCACTGTTGGTTCAACCTCAAACATCTGAACTGAGGCTTGACTGCATTTCTGACAGTTGGCATGATGGCATTTAGCCCAACAAGCAGCAGGAATCCTCCAAGGCCACCCCACATAGGGGTGGACCCATTTGGTTGGGAACGGGTTTGGGATGTCCAACCCACCCATGCTTGGTCGCTGGGCCATTCGTTCAGTCAGTAGTATTACATCAGGCGCATTGCCCAATTTGCCAGCGGGGAGCTTCAAAACCTCATCAATGGTGTCTGATGCTGTTACCTGCTTATTGGGGATGATCCAAATGACTTTGAGAAGGGGTGATTTTTTGATCATCATGTTAACTGAATCACAACCGTTGGGCATTCCAGCCAATAGATTGGTCTTCATACCTTTTTGACCATTTGAAATTGGATCATTGGGCTGATTGCCACTCAAATTAGTTCCAATCAATTTCATTTCAGTGATCTTGGCTCAGATTTCACTGATTCCCTGTAGCAAATCTGCTGAGGTGAGTGTGGGTACTGGAAGCGGGATCTGAAGTGGGAGAGCTGTTACCCAGCGCTCATCTACCACATGAGCGAGATTGCCCTGAGTAACAAGGGGTACAGCCATCCTCTTTGGTGCCTTCTTGCTTGGGAATGGGAAAATGGCCCAATCAACACCCAGAGGACGTTCCCTGGTACTTAGATATACTAGTAGTTAAAAATGAAAAGAAAAATTAAAGAAAAGAAAATTAAAGATTGGAGTTGAGAAAAAAGAATAATAATAGTATATATAAAATGTAGTAACATGAATTTAGTTTAATCAATAGGCAATAAGAAAGATTAATTTAATTTTTCATACTATTTATCTGTGTACTCCAAAATTTTCTTTATCTTCAGCTCTCAAGTTTCTTTCTGACTTCTTCACTTACTGTAGCCTCCTTGAGCTCTGATTCAGGGTTGAACGGTGAATAGGGCGAGGCAGACTTTACTTAGGGCGAAGATCTTTGGTCTAGGGGGGAGAGAACCTTCAGGAGGTTGGACACATGAATGAGGAAAAAAGGCGCTCAGGGCTGGATGATGAGGAAGTAAAATAAGTAGATGTTGATTAAGATGAAAATGCAAATAGGACATAATATTACCAGAAAAGCCTGCAAGTTTTACACATAGCTAATGAACTCTAGGAAGATATCCTCTTGAAATAAGATGGTGTGGGATTCCCCTATTAGCTGGTCAATTTTATTATCAACTTCTGGGAATTCTGATAAGTGAACTGAATATATGTCCCTTATGTCTTTATCACGCCAATGGTTTAATAGTTTAGAGGCTAGATGTGATATGACCATACTTTTTATTTACATCATTGTAGTTCTGATGACATAAGAGCATTATTGCTATAATAAGATTTATTTCTCAGTTAAGTGTTGGTAAATGGTGAAAATTTAATGCTAACTGAGTAATAAATTTTGTTATTAGATTGATCCATGTTAACTGAACCGCTGTTAACTTTATTATATTATAAATAATTTACAAGGAGCATTGAGCTCTGATGGATTGCGTTCAATAAACTTAGAGTAAATTGATGAGTTAAAATTTCTGGAGGGCTTTACATAAAAACCCTGATCAATTTATAATAATTAATAAAGCAACTGTTAGCTCTTCCAGAATTAAAATAAATGGCAAGAAGATAAGCAAACGCTGGGCTACAAGAACCTATGCCATTAAGCTAATTTCTAGATGGACTGAGCTTATCTTAGATGAAAAGTTTATCACCTGATATCATGATTTTAATAGTTTAGAACAGAGTAGTAAATAAGAATTAATGTCTAGGTCTAGAGAGGCTGTGTTTCTTAAAGATGTTCCATAGTAATTCTCATTGAATAAAGGCAGAGAGATTATGCTGTGAAATAATTATATACCATTTGTTATTGTCACTTTATGCTTTTGTGAGTTGCTCCAAGGGACAGCAATCTTTATGATGCCTTCCCATTTTATTAGTGTGCCTGAACCCTGTGCTACTATCCACCAATTTTCCTTTATTGTCCAAGCCAGCTACTGGATTTTAATAGTGGCTGTCTTTTTCTAAATTAGTGATTATCAAGATTCTGATATGACTAGATAATAAGCCCTGAAGAGCTAGGGCAGAATGGCAAGAATCTGCCAACTAGGATGTTATTTATGAGTATTTGAGCGCCTTGATATGAAGTGATATTTGGATATAATAGATTATTATTTAATCGCCTACAAATAAGGCGATAAGGTAATTTCAATTTTGATGAATATAATTTAGATCACCTTGAACTAAGGTGATAGAAAATTGAAGAATGCCATCCCAAAACCAATGAGATTCAGCGGAATAGAATAGTATAAGCTAAGAGAATGGTATTTTCTGAATTTGCTGATATATAAGCAAGATGGGGCGATTGAAAGGTTAGGTTGTTAATAGTATAGTGAGAGCAGAACAGCGAAGAGTCACTGTATTTAATAAATAAATAAAGGTGTTGTCAGGGAAGTTGCTCCATATTTTATTACATTTTCAAGTGTGTTTGGAAGACTGACAATCCTCACATTGTCCATCCGTGGTTCAGTGGGTTTGACCTGTGTGACCCTTATGGGGTATCCTAACAGTATCGCCTAAATTATAGCAGTGGTGCTCATTACAGGGTGCCCATTGATCAACCATAAAAAAATAAAAAAAAATCTTCTTCAGTTGCCGGCCATGTCTCATCATGCCTGCCTTGCCAGAGAATCTTTACAAAGCACAGATCCAGATGAATATGAGGATCTCAAACTCACTTTAGATTCGGTGCTCAAGAAACAGGATAACTTTCTTCATGAGCAGAACGCTGTTATTCACCAGCTTGACAGCACACTTAGTCAAATGCAGATTCTAGGACAACAAAACAATAAACTCGCTGATCACTTAGAAAAAACTATCCAACAACTGCATTGTGCAGAGCGGAAATTGACCAATACCTCCAAGCCCCTTCATTGAGAAGAGGAAGAACAATAAGGGGGAACAATACAATGAGGAATATGACGCCAGCTGGAGATACTATCTAAGAAGGTAGCTCTGGATATGAGTATGAATTAGAGTTCCAATTCCCTCAAGTGATGGCAGTACTTCCCACCACAGAGGCCAACGCTACCTCCAAAGCAGCATACATCCCACCCTCCACTGGACCAGCACCTCATCGAGAGACTGCTTATGGGTCTCAATCCATTCCTCAGTATGCCCCAAAAAGTTGCATCTATGAGTAGGAAAAGGAGGTCAATATTGAAAAAGCTGCCCCCGTTCAATTGCAATGGGATATCCACAGCTTCTTCAAACGTTTTGAGTTTGCAGCGGAAGGTACCTCAGATTGGCATAAAGCTAAACTGTTGATATCTTCCTTGGATGTCAGGAGTGCCAATCAAGTCAGCTGCTACCTTCTAAGCAGCTCCGTTATCTACCAATAAGTAAGGGATACCATGCTTTGATTGTTTGGGGTTACCTCAAAAAAGTTGCATCAAAATGCGGAGTTCTTGACTATTGGGTTCCTCCATAATGAGACCCTCACAGAGTTCGCTGACCAATTTACAGTGGAAGCACACATGATTATTTGGGAAGGCTATTTAGTGGAAGCCAACGTGTGCATCACAATGACCTTTGTGGTGAAGCCCTACCATAAGCTTCAAATGACATTTCTCTGATTTTGGATGATGACGTTCCCAGAGCCAAAATTATGCAGTTCTTGCGCCTATATCTGCTAACTTCCCTCCACTCAATATGGAGTGGAAACATCACACTGCCACTGGACCCTCCTATTTGGGGGAATACTCTCATCCTGCCCACATTCTGCCTAGCAACCCCCAGCCTTACTATAATTCTGCGCCTCGTCCTCAGCCAAATTACTCCCAACTGTTCAACTTCTGCCCTGGCCCCATTTACAAAAATTTTCAGCAACCCAACTACTGACCCATAACTAGTTCCGCCGAATGTCAGCAATTGTTCTACCAACCTGTCCCTGGTTATGCCAAACGTCAACAATATTATTAGCCTGGACTCTATTATGAAAAACCAAGGATGCAGCTCTTATGAGGTTAATTGCTATGAGTGTGGTTGCCCTGGATACCTGGCATGGAATTGCCCAAATAGTCATGTTCACTATTTTGCAACAAGGTCAATACTATCAGGGAAAAGATGGAGCATAGTAGAGATGGGACTCTCTACCTCCACTATTTCAACCCTGAACGTCCCACCTGAATCCATTGTAGTATATCCAGCGGAAGTACCTCAATACAATGATGGGATTTTATACCAGCAACCAGTTGGAGGTGTGAACGTACTGACCTGAGTGTAAGCCAAGGCTGCAGTGGTTGAAGGACCTCAGGAGCAACCAAAGTTGTACGCCTGTCAAATGTTTGATCAAGCTTCCTAAGACAAGCTGGATCCAGCCACAGATGCTCCAACCCCTGAAAGGAGTAAACGTCGCTCTTCCAGTATATGCTATTGTTAAAATACACCTCAAAGCTGTTGAGGAGATTATGAGTTTTCTTTGTGAAAAGAGATCCTGTAAATGTTCACACATTAAACAGCCAATATTCTTCTAATTCTGAGTGTACATACTGTGACATTTATGTAACAAAAATAGAGTTTGCGCTAAAAAGATACAGGCGCTCCAGTCAACATAAGATTACTAAGTTGATGGCTAAGTTGACGTTAAAGCCTGATTTGGAACATTGAATGGTGTACAGGACTGCTGGAGTGGAAAGCACAGTTTCTAAGGGAGCGTACAGCGTGCTACATTTGCAGTTTTGGGTCCATTTTCATTGTAGCTCTGGCGATAGTGCTACCAAACATTAACTATGAACTGCTAATTGTAACTGCTTTCCTGTGACATTTTGGAGCTGTTGTTGATATGATGGAGGAGACCTTTGCAATTTTGGGGCAGTGGATCCCAATTTACTTTACCTCTATTGGAGTGCCAAATAATATGGTGCACATGGGCATATCAATCTTGCATATAGTTATGTAGTGATTCCAGTTTGCTATCATCAACTACAAAGCAAGGCTCAGCCCCTTCCTCAGCAGATATATGAATATCAAGGGCTACCTCTCCGAGCTTCTGAGCCTATGTTTATTCCTTATGGACACTAAGTCATATTGGACACTGAGTTAGAGGTGGAAGTGCCAGTTGGGCTTTATAGGGAGGACATTGGGCCCTATCAGCAAATGTGGCTTGAGCCTCATGTGGCTCCAGAGATTATCCTCCCCAGCCATGGGAAGATCAAGGTTTTGTTAGTGAATCTCCAGAACAAACCAATGCAAATCCGCCAACACCAAATAGTGGCATATTTACACTTAACCCCAATCAAGGAGGTCCTTAAAGTTTACAAGTTTGGTTCATTGGATGAATTTAGTCTAACTGTCAAGTCACAGCCTGGCATAATGACAATGGTAATGTGGGAAAATTAATAGGGTTATCAGAAGAAAAAAGACTAAGCAAGAGCTTTATTTCAGAAGTAAGAGGAAATTTTTTGCCGTTGACAACCACAATTTAGGGTGTGCTCAGGGGGTGGTCCATCAATTGGACACTGGGGACCATCCTCCCATCTGGTCTCAGCCAATCCACCAATTAGGGCAGCTGAAGACATTGTCAATGAGGAAGTCAATAAGTTGCTGGAGCAAGGGCTGCTTGAACTGTTCAGAGTCCGTGAGCTTCGCCCATTCTGATTGTAAAGGACAGTATCAGCTTGGTGGTAATAAACTACCAGAAGCTCGATAGTATTTCAAAGAAGGACTCATACCCTTGCCACAGATTGAGGATGCTTTGGATCAGTTAGGGGGAGCTCATTACTTATCATTGATGGACTTGCTATTGGGTTACTGGTAAATTGAGCTGCCCATGGTGGAACAGAAGAAATGTGCCATAATCACATCCAAAGGCCTTTTCAACTGACCATATGCCACAAGGGCTGTGTAATGCCCCAGCTATGTTCCAATAAGCCATGGACACTATCCTTGGTGACCTAAAGCTGTCGTGTGGCCTTGTATACCTTGACAATATCAATGTTTTTTCTTGAACCTTTTCTGAGCACCTTGATCATCTAGAAGCAGTATTCCGCTGGCTCACAGAGGCAAACATTAAAATAAACCTTTAAAATGTAACTTCTTCAAGGAACAGTTGTAATACCTGGTGTTTGTGGTAGACTCCAAGGGGCTGAAGCCACAGCTGGCCAAGGTGGAGGCTATCCAAAAAAATGACTACACCTAATAGTAAGTGAAACATACAGGTATCTTTGGGAATGTTTGGCTACTACTGGTGCTTCATCCCTAACTTCATCAGTATTGGGGGGCTGCTATTTGAGTTTTTGAAAAAGGATGACATGTTCAAATGGATGGAACACCATCACTACTCCTTTGACACACTTTGGACATACTTATCAGTGCACCAGGGCTACACTATCCAAGCTTTAATAAAGAGTTTATCATTTAGATGGATGCATCCCCTTTCCTCTGTGGGAGTAGTCCTTTCTCAGAAGATGATGAGGGATAGGAGCATCCCGTTGCGTACTGCAGTCAGAGCTTGAACTGCCATGAGCTTAATTATACCGTGACCAAGAGGGAATGCTTAGCAGTGTTCTACATGTAGAAGCAATTTGGGGTATACTTAAATGGGGTAAAGTTTAAAGTCATAACGGATCACACGTTGTTACATTGGTTGCAGAACCTCAAGGAGCCTGAAGGGAGTCTAGCCCAATGGGCCTCAAACTGCAGGAGCATGACTTTGAGATTCTCCACTGATTGGGAGCAAAACATCATAACGCCAACTGCTTATCTAGATTGGCAACCATTGCAGTGACGGCAGATCTCAACAATGTGATGTACAATAAGTTTCTCAGCGGAAAGTACAATGCTGAACTGCCCCAAGTAATAAAAGCATTAAATGAGATTCAAACAAATACCTTCCAATGGAATGGGAGACTGTACAAGTGAATTGGTGATTTTATGGTGAACTTTCCATGACCCTCACGGCCTGGGATTATTATGAGCGCCCACAAGGGAGTCAGACATGGTGGTGTGTGCAAGATAATGATACTGTTGTGCCCTCGGTATTTCTGGAAAGTCATGATCTTTGATGTGCTCAAATCCATTTCCTGTTATCACCAGTGTCAAGTGGAAAAGCCGTTCTGCCAGAAGACCTCATACTGCTTAGTGAAACCACATTTTGCTTAGCATACAGTTTCCCTGATGTCTTTGGCCCTCTGCCAATGGGAGATAATTTGTGCAAGTACATTATGGTGGCTATCAACCACTTGACCAGGTGGATTGAAGTGCAGGCAATATTGGATTTGGGGGCAGTCACAGTGGCCAAGTTCATAATGGAATGTATTGTCCAACAACATGGCTAACTCACCTCATTCTTACCAATAACAGAACCAACTTCACCTCGTGCATCCTTCCCAAGTTGAACAAGCTAATGGGCATCCACAGGGTTCTGATGCTCCATATTATCATGAGTCCAATGGAATGGTTGAATGGGTTAATGGGACCCTGGTGAACATCCTTAGAAAGCTGGTGACTGATAGACCCTCTGATTGGGTTCTCTCCTGTATACTACCATCTTTGCTTACAATATCATCTATTATTCTGCCATGAGGAAGAGCCCTTTCAACTATTATATGGATGACATCCCGCTCTTCAGGCATTGCTTTATTCATGTATATAAGATATCATTGAAGTGGATACCCACCGTTACTTGATGAATTTAGCTGACACTTTGATCAAGTTACAAATGGAAGTGTACTCATTCAGTTTGGCCAAAAAGATTAAGAATCATGCCACCGATCAGGTATGGCATAGTGGGTTGTATCTGTTCCAAGAAGGTGAGATGGTTTTGTTCCATGACCAGCATGGGTTTGGGTGAAAACATAAGCTGGCCAACATCTGGGTTGGTCCATTTGAAATAATAAAGAAAACTGGTATCAATGCATACATCATCAAAGACCCAGCAAGTGGTCAAATTATTAATCACATACATATGATTTTTCTCCAAGTGTATAAATAATAGGAGACTTATTGTCCAGTCAAAGGGGGTTAATGTCAAGATTCTGATATGACTGGATGATAAGCCCTGAAGAGCTACAGCAGAATGGTGAGAGTCCACCAACTAGGATGTTATTTACAAGTATTTGAGCGCCTTGATATGAGGCAATATTGGGATATAATGGATTATTATTGGATTGTCTACAAATAATGTGATAAGGTGATTTCAGCATTTGATGAATATAATTTAGATCACCTTGAACTAAAGTGATAGAGAATTGAAGAATACCATCCTGATCTAATGAGATTCAGTGGAATAGAATAATCTAAGCTAAGAGAATGGTATCATTTAAAGTTACTGATATATAAGCTAAATGGGGTGGTTGATAGGTTAGGTTGTTAATAGTATAGTGAGAGCAGAACAGCGAAGATTCACTGTATTTAATAAATAGATAAAAGTGTTGTCAGGGCAGTTGCTCCATATTTTATTACTTTTCAAGTTTGTTTAGAGGACTAACGATCCTCACATCATCCATATGTGGTTCAGTGGGTTTGACCTGTGTGACCCTTATGGCGTATCTAATGGTATCACCCAAAATTATAACAGTGATCATGCAGTAGAAATTCTTTTTTGAAGTCACAATAAGCTTTTAACAATTATACAGTCTTTAAATGGGTCCAGCTGTTTTTATCTGTAAGTCTCCTTTCCATAATACCTGTGAAGTCCAGTGCTAAATCTGGAAGCAAGTGGCTCAACTTCCTCTTCTGAAATGAGCACCAATTGTTAAAAGTGGGATTTGATTCCTCTCTTTACCTAATAAACGCTTTGGTTCCCTTGTTCAACTGCACTGGTTCCTTGTATGTGCATTTTTACTTTTTTGATAATATGATATAATGGGCAATAGTAGTATGAGACTACTATTTTAGTTGAGCTGAAAGACAAAGTAGCAATTAGGTCCAACAACAACCTGGTGCATGTCCTAATATTGACTTCTTATGAAATGGTAGGGACTTCTTCCCTATTCTGTCTGATAGAACTTAACCTGAGATAAGGTTCAAGGTTCTTCTTTTTCTTGTTACAAAGAGTCCACATGATCAACAGTAATATAGACAAAGGATCTTCTTGTCCTTCTTTCTCAATTACAAGATTAAGCAGTATAAATATATATTATATTGATAATTGTATATTCAATCATATCTAATCTTTTTTATTATAAAAAGTCAAGGAATCTTATAGGGAACTAGTCAATTTACCTGTGCTTCACTACGGTGTCTAAAATTTCAGATTTTCAATTTATTAATCTAGATTTTATATTATAGATAAACAAAACTGCTCAGCCAAATCTAATTGCTCAATCAAATCAACCAAAAACTACTCAGATAAACCTAACTGAACTTATCAAAACAACCAATAACTAATCACCCCTCAAACCTAAACTGTGTCCTATCGATTCGAACAAAAGCCATCAACCACTCGACTAAACAAAAAAACCTATCGAATCAATCAAATAACACCAAACTGCTACCCGAAACATCTCTTTATACTTAAAATCATTGAGTATGTGACATATCTTCCAAACTACTAAATCAACTTCTACTTAACTTTTATTTTATTTGAGGCAGGCTGACCTGGGGACAATACCGCACCGATTAAGGAAATCGAATGAATGGGAAAGGAGGATAAAATCTGGAAACCCTCCACGCACGGCGTATGATAGGCCAGGAACTCCATGGACTGCCTTTGCTATTCGCTATCTCGGTTCAGGGCATTGGTGCGCAATGCCAACACAGTCATAATTATCCCCTACCCAAAGTTCCAGTACCTGAATCGAACTCGGGGAGGCAGCGGTAGAGGTCCCTACTCTACCACTTGGGTATCCCCCTTAACTTCTACTTAACTTGCCAAAAATATTTTATTAATTAGGTGAACCAAATTAGGCAGGTTTTTAAAATATATAAACCTAACATCCAGATACCTGTGCTTCGCTACGGTATTTAATTTATCAAATGATAAGCTCACATTGTAGCTATAGGCTGTGCCAGCACTACTCTCAAGCCACCCGGACTAACAGCTTTGCTGTTGCCCTCGTGGCGGGTGAACTGATTATCCTACTTAATCTACTTAGCTCGAATACTGATTTTTATTGAGTTTTAGGTGAGCAATTTGGTGAATTATTAGATAATATTCGCCAATTCACACCCACACACCCAAATAGATTAAACTTATCAGACTCGATTAGCTTCAGATGAGCAAATTGGTGAATTATTAGATAATATTTGTCAATTCTCACCCACTCACCCAAATAGATTGAACCTATCATAGTCGATAGTTTCAGATTTGATCTTATTTGCCAATTCTCACCCACTCACCCAAATAGATTGACCCCATCAGACTCGAAGGTTTTAGATGTCAGTCAGTCAGTGAGTATGTCAGTGAAATTTTTTTATTAACCCTTTCAGTCATTTTCAAAAAATCATCCATTTTTTGGCCTTAAATTTGGCACGAATTTCTTAGTCGGCGTTCACTTTCTGTAATCATTTTGGTTCTTGTCCGTAACATAAATATCTAGTAGATTTAGTCTTTGTTCGTAACATAAATTTTTGGTAAATTTGGTCGTTGTCTGTAACGCGAATATTCGACAAATTTTGAAATAATATATATAAATCTCATTTTTAGACGCATATATGCATTTTTAGATTTACATACCCCTCGGTTTTTGGATGCATATGCGTTTTTAGATTTACATCACCTCCCATTTTTTGAACGCATATATACGTCGAATGATTGAAAGGGTTAAGTAGACAAGAATTAGCCTAAACTTTTTTAGTACTAGATGGTCCCAACATTAGCCTAAACTTTTCTTTACAAAATTCATTGTGTTTTTTCATTTATATAAGATACATTATTTCATTAGCAAATAACCAAAAATCACCAAACGTTGCACAATGCTTTATAAAATTTGGGAATAGTAATATACTTTTTTAATAAAATCACACTTAAATTTTATCAACAGTTCTATATAAGATTCAAAACGTATGTTTCTAATGGTAATTATATTGCAATTTGGCTGAGTATTTTCATATTCATTTAATTCAATAGTTTCATAGGCTTTGATATTTAGTTGGTAGTTTTTGGCTATTTTGTAATGAAATAATAGGTTTTTGCTGAGTGGTGGTTCATTTTTTGGTTGATTCGATGGGCTTAATAGTTTCAGGTAAGTGATTGATGGTTTAATTAATTTGGCAGGCTTAATTAATTTAGGCTAAGTGGTTGGAGATTGGAATATTTGATAGGTTTAATGGTTTCTGGACTTATTGATGGCTATCTACCAATATCTACTTAATAAAACACTCACTGAATGGCATACTGACTGACTGACATCTGAAACCTTCGAGTCTGATGGGGTCAATCTATTTAGGTGAGTGGGTGAAAATTGGAGAATATTATCAAATCTGAAATATTGAGTATGATAAGTTAAATCTATTTGGGAGAGTGGGTGATAATTGATGAATATTATCTAATAATTCACCAAAAATGCTCACAGAAAACTAAGTGAGCTAATGGGTTTAATCTATTTGGGTGATTGGGTGATAATTAGCAAATATTATTGAATAATTCACCAAATTGCTCACCCAAAACTAAATAAAAATCAGTGTTAGAGTTTCAAGTAATTATTAAAGATTAATATATAGATTTATGATAACCAGCTCACTAGCCACTAGGGCAACAACGAGGCTGTTAGTCCGAGTGACTCAAGCATAGTACTGGCCAGTCTTTAGGCTGTCAGTGGAGCTCATAAACCCAAGCAACTCCGGGTAACTCCGCTTTCTTAATATTCTTAGTATAAAAGCTAAATATAAATGATTGTTATTCTTCAGTTTTAAAGGAGCTGGATGAAATTTGATTGTTGAGCTTCACATACCATAACAGGGATAGGTTATAGGTATAAGATTATCAACCCAAGCAACGCTGGATAAATTGTCTAGTTATTAAATAGATTAGGATAACCAGCTCACCAGGCACGAGGGCAACAGCGAAGCTATTAGTCCGTGTGGCTCAAGCGTAGTGCTGGCACAGCCTTTAGGCTATGTTAATGCGAGCTCATAAACCCTAGAAATGTCGGATAACTCCGCTTCTATCAATAAAAATAAAATTGATTAGAATCATTTGATAAGTTACAAACCCAAGCAAAGCTAGGTTACTTGGCTAATATACTTACTAAATTAATGGTCAGATACTGGACCAAATTTTATAAAAATAAATTGGGACCTAAGCTGGAGCATCTTTTTTATAAAATAGGAGCATCCAAATTGGCCCTGTAGTTTCAGAGTTATGCGCAAACAAACAGAAAAAAAAACAAAAATGTATGCAGGTCGAATTGTGAATTTCTTTTCAAAGTCGGTTAAAAATAGATACTCCCCTGCAGGGAATCGAACCCTGGCCGCCACGGTGAGAGCGTGGAATCCTAGCCACTGGACCACGGGGGAGTATTTTAAGATTTATATTGCTTATCATATTGTATATTTTGAGGGGAGGATACCCCAGTGGTAGAGTATGGACCCTCTACCGCTGCCTCCCCGAGTTCGATCCGGTATTTGAACTTTGGGTAGGGGACAATTATGACTGTGTTGGCGTTGCGCACCAATGCCCCGAACCGAGATAGCGAATGGCAAAGGCGGTCCATGGAGTTCCTGGCCTATCATACGCCGCGCATGGAGGTTTTCCGGATTTTATCCTCCTTTCCCATTTTCTTCACTCCCTTAATCGGTGCGGTATCGTCCCCAGGTCGGCCCACCTCGAATAAAAATTAAAAATTATTTTGTATATTTTGTATTTTTAAGAACCGATTGGATATCTTTTTCTGGTTACGGTTGGGGTTAATTTATATAAGCTTGCCTTTAAATTTACTATAATTGGCTACTGCACTATTAAGAGCAGCATATATGACGGCGTTGATATATGTGATCGCGTCTAAAAATCAAGCCTTTTAGCTGTTGCTAAAGTCCAGCTTAGATTTATTAGTCACTAGCTGATTTACCCATGCTTCGCTACGGTGTCTAAAATTTCAGATTTTCAATTTATTAATTTAGATTTTATATTATAGATAAACAAAACTGCTCAGCCAAATCTAATTGCTCAATCGAATCAACCAAAAACCACTCAGTTAAACCAAACTCAACTTATCAAAACAACCAATAACTAATCACCCTTCAAACCTAAACTGCGTCCTATCGATTCGAACAAAAGCCATCAACCACTCGACTAAACAAAAAAAAACCTATCAAATCAATCAAATAGCACCCAAACTGCTACCCGAAACATCTCTTTATGCTTAAAATCATTGAGTATGTGACATATCTTCCAAACTACTAAATCAATTTCTACTTAACTTGCCAAAAATATTTTATTAATTAGGTGAACCAAATTAGGCAGGTTTTCAAAATATATAAACCTATCCAGATACCCGTGCTTCGCTATGGTATTAAGTTTATCAGATGATAAGCTCACATTGTAGCCTATAGGCTGTGCCAGCACTACTCTCGAGCCACTCGGACTAACAACTTCGCTGTTGCCCTCGTGGCTGGTGAGCTGATTATCTTAACTACTTAATCTACTTAAAATCTAATACTGATTTTTGTTGAGTTTCAGGTAAGCAATTTGATGAATTTTTAGATAATATTCGCCAATTCTCACCCACTCACCCAAATAGATTGAACCCATCAGGCTCGATAATTTCAGATTCGATCTTATTTGCTAATTCTCACCCACTCACCCAAATAGATTAAACTCATCTGGCTCAATTAGCTTCAGGTGAGCAATTTGGTGAATTATTAGATAATATTCGCCAATTCTCACCCACTCACCCAAATAGATTGACCCTATCAGGCTTGAAGGTTTCAGATGTCAGTCAGCCAGTCAGTACATAGGTATGTCAGTCAGTGAAATTTTTAAGTAGATTTGGTGCAAAACTCTTTGGCTGGCACCCCAATTGGAAACGGCAGCTGTTGCCAATGAATTAACCTTTCAGGGTCATGCAAAATGATTATCTTCTTCATTGGATACAAATGGGTTCACTTCTTTACTCAACTGTGACCCCTTCTGAGTCAAGTCAAGAATGTGTCACAACATCTTCACTCAACTCCCATTGAATTTATCTTTATTTGGTAACAACCTGCTTAGTAATGGGACTCTTACCCATAAACAACATATTGTGATCCAGAAAAGGTTAACTTGAAAGTTGCTCTATGAGAGGTGGCATTACCCACCAGTAACTCATAAAACCTAAATCAATTGGCACCTAAACCTGACCAGCTCCTACAAGTCAGTTAATTATTGATAATTAAATCAACACCATAATTGCTTTTTTATGTCAGGGATTATCTCCAATGAAACACTTATCAATCAGGTGGATTGTAATCTGGTAGATCAATACATATTTGCTGAGATATTCTTTTCAATAGTTATTGTATATATTTAATAACTTCAACATTCAGTAGTGAGTTTTCTCTCCTAGTAGACCAGCAGATTAATTGTAATTGATGATTCTGGGTAATGTGGGCAAAAAATCCTAATACATCCTCTCACTTGACCAGATTATCCAGTAATAAAGATTTTTGGGGGACTATACTATGAGTATTCTGACTGAGTCCTCCAGTATGTTTAATTTTGGAGTGCTCTTGTGTCAAGTAAACAAAAAGTTAGAATTAGACTGGCCTGCCAGCCCAGATGCCAGAGCACCTGAATGGCAAACCAGAATTCTGGAGGCACTGCTGCTGGTATGACAAGATGATACTAGAAAAGAGTTTTGCCAATGGGCCAGAATCTTGTACAGGCACATAAATACCAGATGAATACGGCCATTAACCCCAAGGGGTATGTGAGTGTCAGCAGGAAAGGCAGTTTATATTTCAATATAAAAAACTAAATTTAGGAAAAGGTTTTTAATGGAAAATAAAGGAAGAAAAATTGACCAACAATTTTCTCAGTTCAATGCAACTGATTAAATAGTTGTAATGAACAGGTTTGTCCCATCCATTACATTCTGACTCAGATTAGGATTTTCCAAATTCAAGTTGGATCATTTATAAAACATTTTTAGGTTTGGTCGCTTTGGACATTGGGTTGTGCCTCACCCAAGCTATCAATTAGGCTTGCACAAGCCTAATTGATAGCTTGGGTGAGGGCCCCAAAGTGCTACCTTTATAAGGCATGCCCACCCATTCCAAACCTCAGTTTGGAATTTTCACCCTAGCATGTCCCTTTCTGGGGAGCATTGTCAGTTGCTCCCCAGATGAGCTCTGGTTGGTGGACACCTTCATTTTTATGGTCCAAAATAAAAATAAAGGATGATTCAGGGTTCACATACCTTGCAAACCTGTGGTATTTTTTGGGTGTTTCCATTTTGAGGAGGTTTTTACATTGTTGGGTTGGACCAACCACTATTCAACCTTTACATAGCTAACCAATGAGAGGTGAATGTTTAGCTGCTTGTCAGTGCCCCAAACCTCTCCCTACTCAGTTAGGCTGCTTTGGTTGCTTGTCGGTGCACCAAATAAATATGTAAAATTATATGGTGGTCAGAACTGAGGTATTTTTCAATTTGTTACAATAGTGGTTAATTGTTGAGGAAACAAGCTGGGATTAGGTCCCTCAAGTTTGACCTGACTGGCATCTATTTAGTAATGGGAGCAGATAAGCTCACTGGGAACCAACATCAAAGGATTCAGCGGTGGGCCAAGTTACTGTTGGTTCAACCTCAAATGACCAAACTGAGACTCAGCTGAATTTCTGGTGGTTGGCACAATGGAGTCTGGCCTGACAAGCAACGGGAATCCCCCAAGGCCACCCCACATAGGGGTAGTCCCAATTGGTTGGGAACGGGTTCAGGATGCCTAACCCATCCATGCCCAGTCACTGGGCTGTTTGTTTAGTCAAAAGCGTTGCATCAGCTGCAACACATGATTTGCCAGAAGGGAGCTTTGAACTATCACCAATGGTGTCTGATGCTGCTACCTGCATGTTGGGGATCATCCCTGACAATTTTGGGAGGGGGTTAATTTCAATGATCGTGGTGTTTGTCAAATTCTGTGGTTGACTCAAAAATAAACCCTTTGACAACCTACATATTGGGCCGATTTTCCCACCTAATGCTTGAACTAATAATCTAATTAAAACCTAGTACAATAACCTGGCTTGGGCTGATTATTACTACATGGATTTGATTATATTACTAAAGCTCATGCCAAATATCCCTGCACATTTAGGTTAACCTTCTCTGCAACTACTTGGCCAAGTTGATCAACTTAATGTCAATTTAATTAATTATTATATCACCAGCTTGGGCTGAATACATTTGCACAGTTGGGCCAATTATCTCTGCCCTGATCCTTGGCAATTAGTCCCAATTAATCAAAACCAATATTAAGAAATTTGTATACAAAATTATTTGGGGACAACCTGAAGTTACATTTTAAAAGTCCCATGGACAATAAAATGAATGAACAATGTAATCAATTTTCCGCCCTAGGGCAAAAATTTGTATGTTGATCCATATAATTGGCATAATAGCACTTGTGTGGACCTGTCAGGTGAACAGCAAGTAAGAATTAGACTGGCCTGCCAGCCCAGATGCCAGAGCATCCAAACAGCAAACCAGAATGCCTGAGGCACTGCTGCTAATATGACAAA
This sequence comes from Massospora cicadina, assembly GCA_022478985.1. Lineage (NCBI taxonomy): Eukaryota > Fungi > Entomophthoromycota > Entomophthoromycetes > Entomophthorales > Entomophthoraceae > Massospora > Massospora cicadina. Next base: position 44,507 of record JAKSZP010017245.1, on the reverse strand, counting down.
TATGGAACCAGAAAAGAGTTCCACCAATATCTGCTGGTGAGCCAGAATTATATATGAGCTCAGAATAAAGTACCAGATGCACACGGCTGTTAACCCTGAGGGGTACAAGAACGTCAGTGGATAAGGTGGCTTAATTTTTACATGTAAAAAATAGTTTTTAGAAAACTCTTTAATGGAAATTTGTGGAAAGAAAAATGACTAACAATTTTCTCAGTGCAATGCAACTGATTAAATAGTAGTCAATTTGGGAAAAAACAAAGCTGGGTTCAGGTCTCTCAAATTTGACCTAACCAGCGAATTATTCAGGAATGGGCAGGTTAGTTCCTTGGGAACCATCATCGCAAAATTTGGCGGCAGGCTGAGTCACTGTCAGTTTGATTTTCAAATGCCTGAACTAAGGTTTGACTACGTTTCCAATGGTTGGTGTGACAGCATTTAGCCCAACGAGCGGCAGGAATCCCCCAAGGCCACCCCACATAGGGTGGACCCATTTGGTTGGGAACAGGTTTAGGACACCCAACCCACCCATGCTAATTTGCTGAGCTGTTCGTTTGGTCAATGGCATTGCATCAGGTGCAACACCTGATTTTTCAGCAGGAAGCTGCCCATTGGGGGGATGCCTGACGGATTTGGGAGGGGAGAAATTTTTTCTGATAATCATATTTATCAAATCACAACTGTTGGGCATTCTGGCCAATAGATCAGTCTTAATACCTTTTTGATCATTTAAAATCTGAGCATCAGGCAGATTGCTGCTCAAATTGGTTATGATCAATTTTATTTTGGCAATCTCAGTGCAGATTTCACTGATTCCTTGTAACAGTTCTGCTGAGGTTAGTGTGGGTACTGGACATGGGATCCAAAGTGGGAGAGCTGTTACCCAGCGCTCATCTACTACATGAGCGAGATTTCCCTGAGTAATGAGGGGTACAGCAATCTCTTTGGTGCCTTCTTACTCGGAAATGGGAAAATGGCCCAGTCAACACCCAGTGGATATTCCCCAGGACTTACATTACCCTTTCCTTTTCCCTAGGGAAGGGCCCCACCACCGGGGAACTGCATGAGAGCCACATTCTTGTGCGCCTTGGGTAATTTGATTGCTATAATAGTCATGACTTTCTGGGGGGGACGGGGAGCTTTGGGGTGGGATAAATGAAACACATCAACCAGGTCCATGCAATTCACACATAATCACGTGCCTTGACCCAACTGTTTTCATAGGCTGGATACCCTTTCCAGGCCACAAGATATTGTATGGAATGTTGGGATTTCTGGGATGCCAGGATAGCTTCAACCTCAGCCTCCTCTTAATTATCAATGATAATTGATTCCAGTTCCATGGTAATTCACCCTTGAAGGGCAACAGCTGGGAAACATGGAAAACAGGATGCTGCTTCCAATGCACGGGGAGCTTCAGTTGGAACACCCCATTACCCAATACCTCCTCCACCAAATGGGGTCCCAAACGTTTGCTGGAAAATTTATGGGAAGGGGCCTGGATTTTTAAGTGATGGGTGTCGAGCATAACATAAGAGCCCTTCATGAACTTGTGACCTGGAGGACACTTCCAATCCATGAACTGCTTGTAGTCATCTATAGCTTTGGTAAGGTGTTCCCACACTAAGCCTTGAGTCAATCTAATATGAGCAGCGTGGTCCGCGGCAGCTTGAACCTCTGGTTGCAAGCATGGTGTTGAAATTTGAGATAAAAATCATCTCAAATTCCAAACTTCCAAATCTGGCTGTACCAAATTGGTCATCAAACCCAACCAAGACAAAACTTTTTTCAGGATCATCCTTACCTAGTACTGAGTCACGTGGAGCGGGCTTTCCACCTTCTCAGTCAGGTGAGCGACGATATCCATTGAGGACGCCCTTGAGGAGGCTATTCTAGAAGGTTAGTAAAGATCCTGATTGGATGAGGCTCTGAAGATCTTGAAGGCATCAAGTCCCAACGCACCCTATAAATATCAAAGCATTTTAATTTAATAAATTATTTGATAAACTAACCCATATTTTCCTGTTTCCTCTTTGGTGCTCTTTTCTGATTTTCCAGCTTTGAGCCACTGCAAACCCTGGCGCTAGTCCAAAGAACTGTAGCGCTGACAAAAGTGGTGCTCACTACAGGGGGCTCCAAGCTGACCTAAGTGGAAATGTCGATCACAACAAATGGAAACCAACAGCAGCCCTGAAGACCAAATGACTGGTCAATTGAGGAGCGTTACTCAATGGGTTAGTACTTCAAAATATGCAACGCCACCCTCGCAGCCGGAAAGGCTAGAGTTCCGCGCCACCTTCCAACTCTCGTTGCCCTCCCTAGATGGGAGCCAATATCAACTTCAGTTCAAACACACCCACAATGTTGTCCAACAACTAGTCCTCAGCATCTACTCTGAGGGCGCCCACTCTAGCCACTCCCGCGCCTCTGCCGTGCCATCCGCAATGTGGGACCTCTACTCCTTGGCTGTATTACCTGCTGGGGAGCTTACCTTGGGGCCTGATCGCTACCTTCATAATTTTGTCCATCCCACAATTCATCACCTCCTCCAGTTAGTAGGATTACACCATCAGGAGGTCTCACGGCACCTAGGGCTCACCCAAAATTTACACACATATATTGAATTCTGCAACACTGCCTCCTCCTTCATGCATGACAATTGCAAAGCTATACTCAATAACCGATGACCAATCAATGAGATCCATGATCAACTGGTGGTATTAGACAGCAGCCTCTCTGGCTACCTCAAGGAGAAGTTTCGCCAAAACGCCCAGCAGTTTGAAGCAACATGGACCCAGCGTTTACAACAAGCCAAAGATTTCCTATGATCCCTACAGCAGCACTACCAAGAGCTGGCCTCTAGTGAAAACTCCCCCGCAGCTGCTGGGCCAGAAGGGCCTAGGGGGCCAGAAGGTCCCAAAGGATGTCAAGAGCTAGCAGGACCTGAGGGACCGCATGGGCCTCAAGGGCCTTCTGGCCCCTGACCTTGGGTGAACCCGAAGACCCCTGGCAAAGAGATATAATAACTGCCCTGGCCGCCCTGCGGGACCAGATCCAAAAGGTGGCATTGGGATGCAAGCTCCGGGTGGACAGTGTACCCCTTGACCCCAGGGTCTCCATCAAAGCGCTGTCAGATGAGATGGACAACCTCAGCGCTTTCATGAGGCTCACTGATGCTCGCATCTCCCAGCTTGAGACAACATGTCGTGGGTTCAAAACCCAGTTGGCCACCATTGAAAACCAGCTCCAACTACAGAACGCTGAAATTCAATACTTATAGGAGCAAATTGCCAGCAAGGCGTCCGCTTCCACCCTCAGTCAAAACTGGGAATATATCCAAGAAGACTTAGAAGGCTTGTGGAGGCAGTTAGATCATCGAGCTCCTTGAGAATATTCAGAAACGGAGATCTCAGAGATGACGCCTATCCCAGGCGTTAACACCCTTTCTACTCCTATTGTCACTAACTTTAAACCTAGCTTCAAGGAAAAGTTCACCCCCAGATGGGAGAGCATCGCCTCCTTCTTGTATGCTTACAAGAGTTCCATGGAGGAGGCCACCAACTGACAAAGGTGAAGCACATCCCTCCTGCCTGCTAGACAGCACCACCTGGGAAATTATGACTCCCCATCTGAAGGAGTGTAACACCTGGGAACAGGTTCGCACCGCCCTGATCCAAGAGTTCAGAAGTAACCAAACCTTGCCCAGCGCACTGCTTGCCTACCGGGTAAGCTATCACCGTTTTATCAAAATGTCCTCATTTGAAGCCCTGTATGGGTGGGCCCCATGACTACCCAGTAGCATCCAGCCTCTGTTCAAAGCCTCCACTCCCAAGAATGCCAATTTAAATATGAGGGCCCTTGCCAATGAAATTGTCCTGCTCCAAGCCCAAGCCACTCAAGGCATTGTTATCACCACTGGAAGAGAGACATCCTGATCAAATCTTGGATGACCTCCCTTACCAGAATTTCAACTAGGTGACCTCATTCTCTTTTATCATCATCGATCTGGAGGCTGACAGGGGAACAAAGCTTGACGTACTGTGGTATGGGCCCTACAAAGTTATACACAAGGTGAAGTCTGAGTACTCCATTGCTGACATCAATCAAGGGACGGTTGTAAACTGAGTGCATGGTCAGTTCCTTCAGACGTACTCCCCTCTGACAGGATCTTGAAGGGGGCCTTGTCAGGATTTGAGATAAAAATTGTCTCAAATTCCCATCTTCTGAATCAGGCCATGCCAAATTGGTCGTCAAACCCAGCCAAGACAAAAACTTTTTCAGGATCATCCTTATCTAGTACTGAGTCACGTGGAGAGGGCTTTCCACCTTCTCAGTCAGGTGAGTGACGATATTCATTGAGGACGCCCTCGAGGAGGCCATTCCAGAAGGTTAGTAAAGATCCTGATTGGATGAGGCTCTGAAGATCCCGAAGGCATCAAGTCCCAATGCACCCTATAAATATCAAAGAATTTTGATTTAATAAATTATTTGGTAAACTAACCCATATTTTCCCATTTCCTCTTTGGTGCTCTTTTCTGATTTTCCAGCTTCAAGCCACCGTGAACCCTGGCGCCAGTCCAAAGAACTGTAGTGCTGACACATGGGCTGACCAAAAAATGAAGGATTATAACCCAACGTTGCTTTGTAAAGGGAAAACCCCATGGACGCGTGGGTTCCATTATGTATGCAAATTGGGTAGGGGGAGATCATTGGCCCAAGTATCCTGGACGGCTGTAGCATAGCAACGCAGGTACTGTTCAAGAACTTGATTGACCCACTCAGTCTGGCCATCAGACTGAGGATTATACACCGTGGATCAACAGGGGGTTATCTTCAGGATTGATAGGAGTTCACTCCAAAACTGCATGGTGAACTGGGAACCACGGTTGCTGATGATCTCCTGGGGGAGACCAAACATTAAAAACACATGGCGTATGAGGAGGTGGGCAGTTTCTTTGGACGTAATTGTGGAAGTGCAGGGGATAAAGAGGGAAAATTTTGTAAAGTGATCCACCACTACCATCACCACTATGAACCTGTTAGAACAGGGGAGCTTGACAATAAAATCCACAGACACTGATGTCCATGGACCCTCTGCCTGCTGTAAGGGGCTCAGGAGGCCCATTTTTACCAGAGCAATCCAACTTGGCCCTAGCACAAGTAACACAATTAGTGATCCAGCCCGGAACTTCTTTTGTCAAACCTGCCCAATTGTAGGTCCATTTGATCAAATCGATGAATTTCTTAAGACCAGGGTGACCAACCGTGGGGGTCATGATGGGCGTGAAATACCTCATTTTGGAAAGAAGGGGAACCCAAACGTGAGATCTAAAATAAATAAGACCCCCTTCAGTGAATATAGGGGATTTTATGCTTCTGGTGAGATAACTGCTCGATCAACTCCCGCCCTCAGGGCAGGCCATTTTGACTGGCTAAGACATGAGCAACTAATGGAGCATCAGGGGCCAAAGCAATGGAAGAAACAACAGGGATAATGATCAACAGGATATGAGTGGCAGGAATCATGGTAACGAGATCCACCTCCTCTGGTTCCAATGGACAATGGGTGGGACTGCGGCTTAGGAAATTGGGAAGTACATTGAGCTCACCTTTAACAAATTTGTATTTAAATTAAAGATGCACATCCCAATAGGTTCAGGCCTGCCAATGCACCAATTTTTGGGGTTTGTGAAAGTACAAAAGGGCCTGGTGATCCGTGCGGAATATTAATTCATGGCAGGCACCCTGAAACAGATACCACCAATGGGTTAATGCCCATGCAACAGCTGCCAATTCCTTATCATAAATAGCCCAAGGCTGCTCCATGGCTGTGAACTTTTTGGGAGAAATAAGTGACCGAATGTTCTAGACCATTATGCTTTTTGAAGCAACACTGCACCCACTGCTAATGATGAGGCATCACATGCAACGATATACAGTTTGGTGGGATCAGCGTGTTTCAAAATGGGAGAGACATGAACACCTCTTTGATCAATTTGAATGCCTGCTGGCATTTGGGCATCCAACAAAATGGTACGTTTTTCAGTAAGGGGGTGGAGCGGTGAGGCCAACTGGGAAAGTTCTGGGAAATTTTTTTTAGTGAAATGATGGTTCCTAAGAGAAGCTCTGAAGTTGTTTCTGGGTAGTTGTGGTTGGCCACTACCAGATAGCATCCAACTTGTTGGGGAGGATTGTGACCTCCATCTTTAAGAACTAGATTCCTGAGGAAAGTGACCTCCTCCTTGTAAAACTCACACTTAGAAGCTTTTGAGGAACAACCCTGCTTTGTAAAGGCGACCACCACCGCTTCCAAGTCAATAGCATGTTGTTCAGGGGTTGGGGAGTAAGCCAGGATGATATCATCAATGTATGCAATTGCACAGGTAAACTGGAGGTCACCCAGTACATTGTTGATCATCTGTTGTAACTTAGGAGCATTCCTGGCCAAAGGGGCATTACATGGAAATTGGAAATGCCTCGTTTCATCTGAATTGTGGTTAGCCATTCTGCCCTTCCATTACCCAAATTTGGTTGAATGCATTCATCAGATTCAGCTTAGAGAACACCCAGGATTTGGCGATTGCTTGGCTGATTATCTGCTCCAGAGGCAATGGGTAGGGATCAGTAACTATGATTTTATTCAAATGGCTGTAATCCACGCAGGGATGGAGAGAAACATCCACTTTTTTGGCAAAGATGATGGTGGGGGCGATGGGTGAGATTTCTTTGAACAACCATCCTTTTTTCAGAATATCAACCAACCAGGTATTGAGTGCAACTTCTTCCTCCGCTGTATGGGGATACAACGGACAGTTGATGTTCACAAACTCCATGGTTGTTTAAAATCCACAATCATACCTAGTGTGCTTTGGCAGGCAATCCGCCTTTTCCATGTTAAAGATTCTCCAATATCACATTAAGTTTTCAGGAAAATTGGCTGGAATGCCCGCAGAGGTAACCAGGGTAGTGATAGAGCTGGTTCCTTGTATCCTCGTGAGGGTGTTGATCAGAGGGAATTCTCCCTCTGAATCATCGTTGGTATATGACAACGTATTAGACTCTAGATGAATTTTCACATGTTGTCAGTGCCACCACCCACGCCTAAGATCACCTGAAACACCAAGTTCAGCATTGCCAAAAAACGATCACAGAAATTGAACTGGTGAATTGAGAAGGGTACTGGTCAACAAATGACATATGAGGACTGATAAGCAGATGAGGCCACCATCACTGAGGAGCCTCACATCCATTTCCAGTTCTGTTGTTGCGCCAATTCAACGCTCATGAAGTTCCCCGCAGCTTTAGTATCCACCAAGGCCTCAAAGGAGACGTGATGAGAACCAACGCTAATCTTCATGGGTACTAAGAAGTAAGCGTAGTTCTCCTATTGGTAGTTGCGGATAAATCCTGCAATACTGAAGAGATGGTGATGGGGTCCGGGGAAACCAGTGGGCAAATAGCTGCAGCAACTATGGGGTATGGTTTTGGAGTTACAAGTGTGGCAGGGCAAATGTGGTCAGAAGAAAATATTCCTTACAACCTGGCTCAGTTGGAAGGAAGGAATCATGCTGCACCTATCCACGTGAGAAAGGCGAAGATAGCTAAGAGTAATGGTTGGTTGATTATGTCAGGTGAACAGCAAGTTAGAATTAGAATGCCTGACAGCCCAGATGCCAGAGCATCCAAACAGCAAACCAGAAAGCCCAAGGCACTGCTGCTAATACAATGAACAGGGAACCAGAAAAGAGTTCCACAGATATCTGCCAGTGAGCCAGAATTTCATATAGGCACAGAATAAAGTAAAAGATGCACATGGATGTTAACCCTGAGGGGTATGAGAATGTCAGCGGATAAGGCGGCTTAATTTTTAACATGTAAAAAATAAATTTTGGGAAGAATTTTTTAATAAAAAATTTAGGAAAAAAAAATGTATAACAATTTTTTAGTGCGATGTGACTGATTAAATAGTAGTCAATTTGGGGGAAAACAAAGCCAGGATCAGGTCCCTCAAATTTGACCTAACCAACAAATTATTTGGGAATGGGCGGGTTAGTTCCTTATGAACTATTATTGCAAAATTTGGCGGTGGGCTGAGTCACTGTCAGTTCAACCTTGAATGACTGAACTAAGGCTTGACTACATTTTTGGTGGTTGGCATGATGGCATTTAGCCTGATGAGTGGCGGGAATCCCCCAAGGCCACCCCACATAGGGGTGGACCCATTTGGTTGGGAACGGGTTTGGGACCCCAACCCACCCATGCTCAGTCGCTGAGCCATTTGTTTGGTCAATGGCATTGCATCAGGTGCAACACCTGATTTTTCAGCAGGAAGCTGCTCATTGGGGGGGATGCCTGACGGATTTGGGAGGGGAGAAATTTTTCTGATCATCATATTAATTTGAATTACAACTGTTGGGCATTCCAGCTAATAAATCAGTCTTAATACCTTTTTGATCATTTAGAATCTGAGCATTGGGTGGATTACCGCTCGAATTGGTTATGATCAATTTTATTTTGGCAATCTCAGTGCAGATTTCACTGATTCCTCATAACAGTTCTGCTAAGGTTAGTGTGGGTACTGGACATGAGATCTGAAGTGGGAGAGCTGTTACCCAGCGCTCATCTACTACGTGAGCGAGATTGCCCTGAGTAATGAGGGGTACAGCCATTCTCTTTGGTGCCTTCTTACTTAAAAATGGGAAAATGGCCCAGTCAACACCCAGAGGATGTTCCCCTGGACTTACAGGACTGCCCAAAAAGGGGTTACCTAGTGCTATTGAGGAAGAGGCCTGCTGACGTCCCAATCAGGGGTATGTCATCTATTTCAATGGAGGCAAGAATTTCACAGAAGGTGTATTTCATCAGCAGTATGACAAAACTCAAATCAAAAAGATCTTAGGACAACTTTGCATGCTTTTATCGCAATTTTTGTACCTGAAATCCTCCCAATTTTGAGAGTATTTTGTTACCATTAAACCTAAGAAAAGGTTTCAGTTGTATCAACTCAAGGACCAAACTGAGGTGGTGAAATATCTGTTGAAATTTTGTACTCTGATGTGGCTAGGAGATGCCCTAGAGGTATAAATACTGGCACCCTGGCCTAATGAATTATCATCAAATAGTCTAGTCTTAGTTAAAGTTATTTTTATTTTATCTTTGTTTTATTTGTATCTAAAGTCACTTTTGGAGAGGATCAGCAAGCTGTGATCTCAGAATCCTCAGCTTGCCAATTTGCCTGCCTTGGCTGAAGCTCCCAATTATGAGGGGAAAAATTAAACCCAAAATCAGCCAGAAAGGTTGGAGACATTTTCATATGCTTATTGCATTTTTGAACAGTTCTAAAATTGTAAGCAACTGGCTAAATTGAGGATCCACCAGCAAACTTTCAGCCCAATTTACCATGCAGGATTTAATTAATCAAGCACATAATCCTCAGATTTTGACAATTGGTGCTCACTCAAAATTGTTGACACTCTCCGAGATGAATTTAAATAAAATTCCTGGTAGATTTGGCCAGATGAGAAATCAGCATTAGGATGGAAATTAGCTCTGATACAAGTGCCTCCAGATCCCTGGATCTTATCATGATGAGGGGAGCTAATGTGGAAACAAGCCTGATTGACCTAATCATCCTTAACAATGTTGTTATAATGAGTGAATTGCATACCTTGACCAACATGGAGAAAACAACACATGTTAACAGAGAATTTAGGGCCAATTTTATATACAACTGCGTCCACTTTTTTATTTGAGGCAAGGTAACCAAGGGGAAAGACATTACTGAAACTAAAACTAGACTAAAAACTAACGTAACTACTTGGTTCAAACAAAACACCCTAATGAGCAGATTGAGTGAAACACTTTGAAAAAACAACCAACCAGGTGGGCAGCGGAAACCACTTATCCCTTCATGGCAGAAGGGGAGGGGGGTCAGGGGGCTCATCTTCAGCAGCCTCTTCAGCAGCAGCTTCTTCCTTCCATAGTAGAGTGCATGTCATGGCAGACAGTAATGGCGTTGGGGCATCTGCGGCATGAGGTTCAATATCTGTTATAATTAGGATTTCATGGAAATTGCCAGCTAGGTAAATCTCACTGAGATATTCAGTTAAAGCTTTTTCAGCTTTGATGTGGGTATCTGGGAGTTTAACAAATGTGACAATGTTGGTTCAGGTTATTTTTGCTTTTGGATTCCGTGCTATAGTTGCCACATTATGGATAGCATCATTAATGTTTTTGTGTAGCTGGTTTACTGTGATTTTACCTTTTGGGGTTAGGGTTGCAGGGATAACAGGAGGTGGAATTCCTCCTGTGAGCATCGCTACTAATCTAGTGACAGCATTATGCAGGGGACAACAATCTGGTACAACTGTGTCCACTTAAATTTATAAAAAGGCTAATAAGCTGGCCTATCTAAAAAGAAAAAAATAGAAAAGAAGAAAATAAACGTAATATATAAAATATTAGCATTGCATAAAAAATTAAATAAAACAATATATATATATATAAAATAAAAAAGTATATAGCTAAAAAAGTAAAAAATATATATTACCTAATAACTACTTTAGTTTGCATTTGGGGTGGGAGAGGATCCTACACCAGAATTTTCAGCAGTTCAGGCCAAAATTAACAATAAGAGGATTCCACTCCTGATTCATCACTGGTTAGGAAAAATTAACAATGATGACAATTAGTGAATGTTAATTGGGAATCATAGGGCTTATGTTCAAGTCAGGTGAGGGATATGTCAAATTCTGTGATTGACTTGTAAATAAACCCTTTGACAACCTACATATTGGGCCTATTTTCCCACCTAATGCTTGAACTAATAATCTAATTAAAACCTAGTACAATAACCTGGCTTGGGCTGATTATTACTACGTGGATTCGATTATATTACTAAAGCTCATGCTGAGTATCCCTGCATATTTAGGTTAATCTTCTCTGCAACTACTTGGCCAAGTTGATCAACATAATGTCAATTTAATTAATTATTCTATCAGCAGCTTGGGCTGAATACATTTGCACAGTTGGGCCAATTATCTCTGCCCCAATCCTTGTCAATTAGTCCTAATTAATTGAAACCAATATTAAGAAATTTGTATACAAAATTATTTGGGGACAACCCAAAGCTACATTTAAAAAAACTCCCATGGACAATCAAACAAATGAACAACATAATCAATTTTCCACCCTAGGGTGAAAATTTGTATGTCGATCCTCTTAATTGGCATGAAAGCACTTGTGTGGACTGCCCAAAAGGGGTTACCTAGTGTTATTGAGGAAGAGGCCTTCCAACATCACGATTAAGGTACATCATCTATTTCAATGGAGGCAAGAATTTCACAGAAGGTGTGTTTTATCAGCAGTATGATATAACTCAAATCAAAAGATCTTAGGACAACTTTGCATGCTTTTATCACAATTTTTGTACCTGAAACCCTCCCAAATTTGAGAGTATTTTTCCACCAATAAACTTAAGAAAAGGTTTCAGTTATACCAACCCAAGGGCCAAACTGGGGTGGTAGAATATCTGTTGAAATTTTGTACTCTGATGTGGCCAGGAGATGCCCTAGCGGTATAAATACTGGCACCCTGGCCTAATGAATTATCATCAAATAATCTAGTCTTAAATAAAGTCTATTTTATTTTATCTTTGTTTTATTTGTATCTAAAGTCACTTTTGGAGAGGATCAGCAAGCTGTGATCTCAGAATCCTCAGCTTGCCAATTTGCCTGCCTTGGCTGAAGCTCCCAATTATGAGGGAAAAAATTAAACCCAAAATTAACCAGAAAGGTTGGAGACATTTTCATATGCTTATTGCATTTTTGAACAGTTCTAAAACTGTAAGCAACTGGCCAAATTGAGGATCCACCGGCCAACTTTCAGCCCAATTTACTGTGCAGGATTTAATTAATCAAGAGAGCGATCCTCAGATTTTAACAGTGTTGGCCAGATTGAAACCATCGGCAATTCCAGCTGATGAATCAATCTTTGTTCCTTTTCAACTATGTGGATTCCGACCATCAGACTTGTTTCCACTCATTTTTAGACTGATTGACTTCATTTCAGTAACCTTGGTGCAAATTTCCCTGATTAGGTGTACAAGTTCAGCTGAGGTGAGTGTGGGCACTAGGGGAGGGATCCAAAGAGGGAGGGCTGTTACCCAGCATTCATCTACCATGAGAGCGAGGTTGCCCTGGGTAATGAGGGGTACAGCCACCCTCTTCAATACCTTCTTACTTGGAATTGGGAAGAGGGCCCTATTAATGCAAAGGGGACATTCCCTGGGATTTACATCTTGGTCCATCTCCATTCCTTGCTAAATGCATATTGGCTTAATACTTCTTCTTTGAGCATTTCCATTCCATGTCCTCCTTGCTGCCACCTCCGCAGAGCGCGGTTCTCCTGGTCACATGCTATGCCAGCTAAGCTCTGGTGTTCTTACTAACAAAAAGGTCTGGAAGGCCTGTTTTCCCCAGATTGGAGCTATATGACACCTCATTATTTAAAGGATATTATAGATGGATTCTCCAATTCCTTGTTAGCTGTATTCCTCCAGGCTGGGTTTCATTTTTTAAGGGACTATATCTGGTGAATTCAGTTTCAACCCATCCTTATTCTACCAATGTGTGGTGCTTCTTTCAGCACCTTGGAACTACTTGAAGTGGACCCAGTTTCAACTTGAGTTGGTCCTAATAACATAAGGGGACTTCACCAGATGCTTTTTGATGATGATAAATAAATAAAATGCAAATTAAAGATATTTTAATTATTTTTATCTTTTTACATATTTTTTCTTTATGATTTTTTATATTATATGGTTTTTTATTATTTCTCTTCAAGCTATTTTTTGCAATGGTACTTAACATAGTATTAGGTTCAGAGGTCTATCATTTTATTTCCACTATTCTGGTTCAGCAGTTTGTTTTTTGAACTTAACCAGCTATATTGGTTCAGAGGTCTATTTTTAAGACTTAACCACTGATCATGGTTCAGAGGCCCCCACTTGGGACTTATAAACTTTAGGACTAAACCTATTTTTTCTAGATTCATTGGTTAGTCAGGAACATTGTACTTTTTTCTGTCCTAGATCTAATACTTAAGATATTTTGTATGGACCTAGTTCACTACACAACCATCTGCAACCTCTTAATTGTGTAGGCATCAGTCACCATCTTGGCAATCACTTTGAATGGACCCAAACACAAAGCATTCATTTTATCTCTTCATCCAAAACCATAGGTGTCACAATAGGCTACCCTATCCCCCACTTGGTACTCCTGTATAGCTGGTCAGTTCTTGTCATCCAAAGACTTTGTTTTGATCTTTTCTTTAAGGCCATATCAAACTCCTGAAAATAAAGTTTGATAATAATGGCCAGAAGTTCAGGTATTAATTAATACTCATCCCTGCTGCTGGCTCTATGACATAATACAGATTGGAGGAAAGGATGCCATTTGTCTGTAAAGTAAATTAAACGGCATTTTTCCTGTTGCCACATGATAACTTTTGTCATAGGCTAACTGAACTTAGGTAAGTTCCCCAAAAAGAAGTTTTCCCCATGACACTTTTCTTAACATTGTGGCTAGCATTCCATTAACTCTTCCCACTATTCAGTTCATTTCTATTCTTTATGGAACTGATACTACTCCTCTAATACCCATTAACTCATCAAGCCTTGGGATTACATATGAGGTAAAGTTGGTTCCATTGTCACTTAAGGTAACTTGAGGGCATCCATGCCAGTAAACCACTTGATCCAAAATGAACTTCGCTGTAACATAGCATCCACTTTTCTAAAAGATTTAGGTTTGACTCATCTAGTTAGATCTTTATTGCAACTATGATGTATTTTGCGCTCCTGTATTGATACTCAGGGGTCCCATCACATCTATTAACACAGTGTGCCTTCACAAATTCAGGGCGTACTAGCCTGTAACTTTTATATTCTTATTAGGATTTGTGGAGTTGCATTCCATGCAACAGGCATGGTAGTCAGTGACATCATAATTGATTGTTTCCAGTAGTAGTACTGGTGAATATGGTCATTGGTCTTCCTTAGGCCACCATGGCTGACAACTTTGTATGCAGCTCAGATTATTCCCACTCGTTCTGATGATTTTGGGATAAAAATCATTTTCCATCAATCATTTTGAATAGGTGTCCACCTTATCTCGGTGGTTTAATCCCTTTATTCAGCACACCTTGAAATTTTCAGGGTTTGTCCCTGACATTGCCTTCAATCATCCTTTGGAATAATTTGTCTGCTTGATGATAGACATTATGGACTTTAGGAAATTTTGATAGTCTGTCAGCGTTTTAATGTGCTGCTCCAGCCCAGTGTAGTATCTCAAGATCATAGGCTTATAATTTTAAAGCCCATCAGGCCAGTCAACCTTCTGGTTCTACCAAGTTATAAAGCCAGCACAAGGATGAGTGGTCCATCGCTATTTTGAGTACGTTTCATGGATTTACACTTAGAATTGCTTGCATCCATAGATCACCACAAGGCATTTACATTTTGTCATGGTATAAATCCTCTCCACCGGCATAAGTGTTTTACTCACATAGACCACCAGATGTTCGTCCACATCCTCATCTACTTGGCTCAAAATGGCTACAATAGCCGTTAAAAAAGCACAATTTTGGATGGTGAATTCCCAAATCAAAATTTTGGTACTTCAAAAAATACTGGTCATTAGATATTGGCATAATTCATCAAATGACTCCTGGTCTTCTTCATTCTACACAAATCTTTTTTTAGATACTTAATAAGTGGAATAAAGGCTCTGCAATTTTTGCAAATTTTTTTATGAATCAGTGATAGTAGATGTCCATCCCAAGAAATACTCAAATATCCTAAACACTCTTTGGGATTGACATCCGTTTGATTACTGTAAACTTCTGCTGCTGGGGTTGCAGCCCTCTGGAGTTGATAACAAACCCCAAGTACTTAAGCTCCTTCTTGCAATAATTGGCATTTCTTCAGCTTGCATTTCAAGTTCAACATCACCAGGCACTTGAACACTTCTTCTAAGTGTTCAAATGGTATGGGAATGTCCTGCTGAATACAGTTATATCATCCAGATATACTAAGACACAGGATAGCTTCAGATAACTAGGGATAGAGTCCATTGCTCTCTGGAAGGTGGCCAGCGCATTACACAATCCCTGGGGCATTCAGGTCATCTGGTAGAGTCCCTGTGCGGTAGTGATTGCACATTTTTCTTGGTCCTCTTTTGGCAAATCAATTTGCCATAACCTTTAATTAAGTCCATCACTAAAAATTACTTGGCGTTCCCTAGGCGATCAAGTGCGTCGTCAATCCTTGGCAGTGGATAAAAATCCTTCTTAGTGATTTTATCAGTTGGCAATAATCAGTCACCACTCAATTTGATCCATCTTTCTTTTTTACTATAAGGATCAGACTTGTCCATGGACTCAATGACAGGAGAGGAGTCCATGCTCAACAAGCTTGCTGATTTTCTTGCTGATCACAGCTTCAGCAGCTCTAGACCCTTAAACAGGTTATATCCATATTGGCGAATATTCCCTGTGTTGACCTTGTGGATCACGTTCTTCATGCATCCCAGGTTGTGGTCATCTTGGGTGTATATCTCCCAATACTTCTCAAATAGTTAGAGCACCTTTTATTGCTTCTATTTGGTCAATTCAACAGGTTGCTCACGATCTATTAAGATAAAGACACTTATGGGAGTTTCTGCCAGCAATCCCATTTTGGTTAGCACTCTAATTTTATTTGAGGTGGGCTGACCTGGGGATGATACTGCACCAATTAGGGAAGTGAAGAAAATGGGAAAGGAGGATAAAACCTGGAAAGCCTCCATGTGCGGCGTATGATAGGCCAGGAACTCCATGGACCGCCTTTGCTATTCACTATCTCGGTTTAAGGCATTGGTGCACAAAACCAACACAGTCAAAATCGTCCTCTTCCCAAAGTACAATACTGGGATTGAACTTGGGAGGCAGTGGTAGAGGGTCCATACTCTACCACTGGGGTATCCTCTGGTTAGCACTCTAAAAACATATAATTTGCTGATATCTGTTGTCAGGATTATATGGAGAAACGTGAAAACTTGATTTTTGCTATCTTCAACCGTTTTGTTCCAAGATTAGCCAGTAGCACGTTTATTTCTCCATTCTATGGTATAATTATCCCTGGTGCAACCCATGGTTCAATTCTTAATTCTTTCATGGGCCAATTACTTCTCCATATAGTTGCTCTGGAATATCAAGTGTAACCCTATGATAGCAACTATCTGAATCCCAGGAAGTAAAGTGTTTGTTATATTTGTTCTCAAAGGGATCCCACAATTTCCAGGATCTCCTTCAGTATTTTTTTCCATTTTCGCCCAACCAACTTATATTGGATGGGTACAGTGCTGTCATTGTAAATTACATTTACAAAAAGAATTTCTTAGTCAGTGGAAACTCTCCTTCCCACTAATATAACAAGGGCAGGGTCTGCCTTAAAATGGTCAGGATATTCTCCTTGAAATTATATCTCACTCCATATTTTCTCAGGAACTCCATCCTGATCAGGATATTGTAATTCTGGTTTTCCAGCACAATGGCAGGAGCTGATATCACTGATGAACCAATCTAGAGTGGCAGAGCGCTGTATGCTCCACAGGATATTGTAATCTCTGGTCCAGATGTTTCTTATTCCTTCCAGTGAAAGGTCTAGAAAAATCGTCATTTGTTTCACCAAACTTTGGCAAAAAGATATTTATGGGCGCTCCACTGTCAATGAGTACCCTCGCTCTCATCAGTTAATGATTATATCTGAATAGGTTCATTCAGAATATTGTAATAGGGTATTTACTAAGTGAATTGCGGCAATATTTGCTGAATTGAGAGAATTAATTAGTTGTGCTGAGAGATCAGAGAAGATTTCTTGATTGCACTATCTGGAAAGGATACGTTTGCCTCACCTATTTATGTCTTGAATAACTCCTCCTTGTTTTTGGTGGATTTAATCTTGTCTACTAGCTGACAAGAATATGGTTGAACTACTTTCTTTGCAATTCTGGGATTGACCCTTTTGACTTGGCTTGAGTGATAGCGTTTAAGTCCATATTAACAACCTATTAAGTGAATCGTTGCTTCATTGTCTACAAAGAGATCAGAAATGTCTGTCATCATTTATGGTATTGGGAGGAACAGGTTTAACTGCGGTGCCAGATTATTCCATATCTGGACTGAAAGCCTTACCTTACTCCTGACAGCTTTCCTTTTCCTTTTCTTGGACTAAGGTGACCTGCTCCTAGGGGCTTCTTGATACAGTATTGGGCGGCTACATGTCCAGATTTACCACATTGGTGGCAGCGGATTAGTGTATTGTCCCCTTGCTTTCATACTTTGAGCTTATTCTCTGACACAAATCGATTTGCTTGCTCCTTATTTTCTCACCAAATTTTACAATGTTTTGAGCTTGAGTCTGGATCACTTTAGATGCTCTGTTTGGGGCTTTAAAATTGGCTCCTAACATCTTTAAATGATCCAACATTTGAGATGTGATCATTTGCATTACTAACTCTGAAGTTATAGTTTGGTGAAAATCACAATAGGGCTGTAACGCCACTTGAATCACGATTCATGCATCAAAATCTATTAGCACTTTTGCGCTGGCCATGATCTGTGATTCCTGGTAAAATTGGTCCACAAAAGCTACTAGGGTTTCATTTTTACAGAATTGAATCCCTATAAATTCTTGTTTGCAGAACAACATTGCGTGAGGCTTCCAAATTCTAGCATGGTGGCTTCTTTGGCCTCCTGATAAGACCATTTGCCCCCAATTAGATGGGTTAACACTAGATTCTGAAAATCTGTGTTTAGGAAGTTCATGATTATAACCGCAATCTGTTAGTCACTAAAATAAAACATTGTCATATTGAACAATCAGAAAAACGCAGGGGTGTTTTACTGATTAATTGTGGGTAATTTTGGTGCACTTCGAAATTGATCCATGGCTCCAATAACAGGTGTATCTTGTCCAACAACTCTATTGACCATTGGAGTGACTTGAGGTCATCTCCAAAATTGCTCTAAATGACCCAGGCATATTTTTGAGTGTGGTATTACTACTGACTGTATTTGTAGGCGTTTTGTTTTTGGCTTCTTTGCCTCCATTTGTGCAGTCACATTTATGGTCCTCCAGTTCTTCTATATGCTTTAATTGTTGCGCTATCTCTAAAGTAAACCGGCAATGCATTCTCTTTTTCAGCACTAGTGATGCCCAACCCAAAAGGGGGAGCCTTCATGCATCTTTATTTGCAAATGAGCCAAACAAAGGGATCATTAAAAAAAACCTAATATGGCACCTCAGCTAACAGCATAGGAAGCCATATCAGAAGGTGAGGAAGCTTTAGGGAAACTTTTGTCTGGTGCCCGCTTTAGCTGGCAGGCCATGGCAGACAGCATTGGGGTGGGAGCATCAGCGACATGAGGTATAAGGAGGTATAGTTGTGGGTTTTTTCATTTATGAGGCCAGTGGTGTCCATACCCTCAATGTATTGAGCAAGTTGATGCTCAGCGAAAGTGATAAAAGCTGGCACCTGGAAATGCATTCTCAGTCTGCCTCTCGCTCAGTCTTCTGAAACATTACTTCTTTGATCAATTCACCCACTTTGAGCTTCAAGGAGTTGAATTTTCCACAGAGGTCATTATTGATTTTTCCGCCTGGTTGACCTCTACCTTGGCCTTCATCACCCATTCTCATAATACAGTGAAGTCAGCTTGTGACACTGAGTTAAGTGCATTTTTTGTTGATGGTTTCAAGTTCCATCCAAATCTTGTGTAGTTTGTTCTTATAAGACATATTTGATATGATTTTCTTATTAAATTTGGCTAAACTTAACTACCCCTGTAGTGAGCACCAATTGTTAAATCTTGGAGAAAGTGTCTTAACTTCCTCTTCTGGAATGAGCACCAATTGGCAAAACTGGGATTTGATACCTCTTTTTGAATAATACTCACTTTGGCTCCCTTATAAAACTGCACAGGTTCCTTGTATGTTCCTTGTTTGAATTGTTGATATATTATATTTAGATGGGCAATAGTTTTATGAAGACTACAATTCTAGTTGAGTTGATAGCTAAAATAATGATAAGGTCCAACACCAATCTGGTTCATGCATAATATTGACTTCTGAAATTAGAAGGATTTCATCCCATTCCATCTGGTAGAACTTAGCCTAGAATAAGGTTCAGAGGTTCTTCTTCCTTCTCATCACGCAGAGTCTATAGAGATCAAAAATAATATAGACAAAGGATCTTCTTGTTCTTCTTTCTCTATTCACTAGATGAGGGAATTTTATATGACCACATTATCCAGATTGAGATTAATTAAGCTTCAATTTATTTAAATTAATGGTTTGCATATTTTATTTTAGCTTATTGATTAAGCTTTATACGATAATTTAATTACGTTTTCTAGTCAGCAATAATAACTAAGCAAATGGTTAATCATAATTCTCATAGGATCATATTTGATGATAATTATGGTTACAATTTTGTCAATGATTGTTACTAACAAAACGGAGATGAGTAAATTGGCTCAAAATGGACAATTACTCATGGGAATTCATCTGGTTTGGTAGCCAACATGCGGGCTGATACAAATGGTGATTTAAATACACTATTCCTTGTGAGTATCAGCCAGAATCTTTCCCAAAATCGAACCAATATCTCTCTTTCATCGGCTAGGCATGCCAAGACCATTGTGGTTACCACAATTTACCCCTAACACATGTCCTCCCATACTTTTGCCTATAAATAGTCCTAATTTTAAATAATAAAAAACCTTAGACCTATATTTTATATTTTTATTATATCTTTTAGTTTATCTGCTCCTTGTGAAGAGAGCCCTTGTCTAAGTGTCAATTCCAGAGTGAGGCTTAAGTCACTAGAATTCTTATATATTGCCAATGTGAGGCCGTAGTCACTTATTATTATCCGCCAGAGTAAGGCCAAATCTACCCATTTATCTGAGCTTGACTAAGCTATTTGTCTTCATACAATTATCAAGTTCATATTTATTCCCAGAGTCAGAAGTTAAGCGAACCTGTGCACCAGTGAAAATGTCATGGTTTTTACACGTGGTGCTCACTACAGGGGCTGAGTCAAGTTTATATGAAATTGATAACGCTGATCTAGTTGAGTACACTCAACACAACAGTGTACAACAGCAGGCATTAACGTGACAACTAGACGTCATTTTTCAGCAGATATGCGCTGGCTTGGATTCCACATCACAGTGTGTTCAGTAATTAATCACCCAAATTAAGAATCTGGTGGCCAAGCTGAATACCAATTTTTGGGGAATAGTCAAAGAGATTATCAACTAAATTGGGTTCAATTACTGATGGAAGCATGATGTGGACAAACACTACCAATTAGCTGAATCAAATATTGCTGATTTGATTCAATCTCAGGAGGCAACTGTGCTAATGGCTGCTGCCAACACCAAAACACACACGGTCATGCTCAATTTAATTAAGGGGAGATGGGAAAATAAGAATACCATCAAAGATATGGAGATAAATTCAAAAATCTCATCAAGGAAATGAGAGCCAAAATTAACAAGCTTTGTACAGAAATAGAAATTGTCAATAAGAATGCATTAGAATTGGCAACTTAATCGGAATTAGATTCCTTGAAGCTTAAAGTTATCAAATTAGATGACAATGTTCAAATATGAAAAGGAGAATTGAGAATTATATGAACATTTACTCAATAAATTAAAAATGAGAAGGCACATTGCAGAATGAAATTGAAACCTTGAAAGCCACTTTAAAAGGGGAAATTGATAAAATCATCAGCTTCAGGAAAATGACCAAAAATGCTTGGCTTTGGAGGAAATAATCCTTAGTCGATTGGATGACCTTGAAGACTCTAAATGTACTTGCTCATGAGATGAGTACCACAAGGAAAATTTATTTGAGGATGAGTCAGCATCTATTGAATTAGAAAGTTGTGCTGACAGCATGATCAAATCTGTTCAGGAAATGCCCCAACCATTGCAGCGCTTCCTGAAGTTACATCTGAAGCAACTCCAGTGTCTGTTCAAATAATGATTAGAAATACCACACCAATCATCATTGAAGATTTTAAGAGCACTCCAAAGTTACCCATTTTACACCAGGATAACGATCCTGCCTTCTTCCGTTTAGTTGAGAAGGTTATGTATGGATATAGTGACCAGCAGAAAGCTATCACCGTTATAAATTGCCTTGATACTTCATGTCAATCACTAGTTTTGCCTTACTTTCATGGGGAGAACTGGAGCTATAAGGCGGCAAAGGAGGCGATTCTGAGAGAACTTGGTAGTCCAAATAAGATGTCAGCCCAGAAACAAGAATTTATGGGAATTTAGTTTAAGAAGGATGAAGCGGTTGGTGCGTTTGCCAATTGTTTTTATGAGGAAGCACAAATCCTCAGTGGGCTAATATGATGACTGATTTTGATGGAAGGATTGTGATGCAGAATGTGTTGTGTCCTAACCAAGATTTGCACTGAATAATGTCATCCACTCTTACTAGAAAATACACCATTTTCAAAATGATAGAACATCTAAAGGCTTGTCAGCAACGTTTGAAGTGCCAAATAGGACATACAAACCAAATAACCAGTCAAACAATAATAAGGGTCCAGGACAATTCCCTGAAAAACACAGAGATTTCAACAGTCGTGGGAATAAAGACAAACAGTATGACGGATCTAGACCGCTCAATAAGCCTCAGTTAACTTGTAATAAGTGTGGACAGCCTGGTCATTTCGCCAATAACTGTGGACAACGCAAACTAAAGGATCAGGTTAACTTAGTCCAGCACAATGAGAAACAAGAAACTTCCAATGGGCAGGGAAAATGCCATGCAGTCTAGATGAGGGACAACTAGAACCATAAGTAACCAAGTTCACCAAGATAAATTATATGAATTGGACAAGTCAGATCTATTTGCGGATGAGCCTAAGTTAGATCACCTTCATCAAATTGTCTACCAAGATGTAAACGCATTAACAAGATCAAAATCTAAGGGGATTGCCCCCAAAATTATAGAGGAAGTAGCTCGCCCATATACCTGAGAAATAATGAAAAAAGTCTGAAATGCTGAAGATGAAACTGATTTATTGAATGCCAAGTTAGATGAAGTCAATGTATTGATTCCAATTGGTACAATTTGAGAAACGTTCCCTGATATATCAGCTCAGTTATTTCATACCCTGGATCTGGCCAACATGTCTGTCATACATGCAGTAAACAATAACTTAGCTTATTTTTCCATGTAAATGTATATGGATATTTTGGTAAACCAAGTCCCCGTCAGGACAATAGTTGACAGTGGAGCTCCAATCAATATAGTATCAAAAAAATTAGTGAAGAAATTAAAAGCTAAACCAGATCTAGAACACAGGAAGCAGTACAGTATGGACGGCCCTGACTCTACCACTTCCTGTGGGGCCTATAGTGCTCTGCCACTACAGTTTGGATCCTTGGTTGTATCAGCGCCGGCAATTGTCCTGGCCAACCAGAAATTTGATGTCCTCATTGGCACTGACTTCATGTGGAAGTATGGGGTCGAATGTGATTTTGAGGAAGACAAATTGACGATTATGGGGCAGACGTTGCCACTGATTTATCAACGTGAGGGGAAGGCGCCCCTCAGTAAGAGAAATGATTTCATCGATTTAGTCTATAAGGATAGGATATTACCTGTCAGTTACAAATTGGTTGGGAAGAAAATCCAAAAGTTACCTAAATATGTAGATGAAAATCATGTAATCCCAATCCGTTCTAAGGAAGATATCATAATTCAGCTGGGAATGCAACAAATCGTGGAGACCAGACTGACTTTGGAAATTCCAAAACAGTTTATTTAGAAATCAAAGCTCCTTGGCAACAATTGAGGATCAAACCTTGGGTAGCCTCAGGGATTTTAATCCCCGGTCATGAGGAGATTTGGGTCCTTTTGGACAATCTGGGGAAAACTCTGATAAAAAGTCAAATGACATCAGGTAGCTACATTCACCTAGTTAAAACCAGGATTGGAGATTCGTCTCTTCCACAAATTCAGAGAATTAGATGAATTAGGATTACCAAAGGAGACTGATGGGAATATCCACATGGTAATAAAAAGGGATCACTTAGCTGGGTTAATGGAGGGTCAAAAAGATGAAGTTCTGGCATTATTTGAAAAATACTGAATTATTTTCATGCAGGACGACCATGATCTTGGGTGCACAAAGGATGTTTTGCACCAAGTCAATACTTGGGATGCTGGACCAACTTGATTGAGGTTTTTAAAGGTCTAAGGCAGCAGAGGCAGTTGTTGCTGAAGAAACTGAAAAACTCATAGAGCATGGAATGCTCATACCATCATCCAGCCCATGGGCGAGTCATATATTAATTTCTAAAAAAAGATGGATCATATCAGGTCATAGTTGATCACCATTGGTTGAATAAACTCACAAAAAGGACTCATATCCCCTGTCAAAAATTGACAATGCACTGGACCAGGTATGAAGATCCAAGTTTTTCTATGCCATGGACTTAATTTCCAATTATTGGCAGATAGATATGCCCCAGGAGGATCAAAAATTTGCTATTATCACAGCACAGGAGTTATACCAGCTGATGAGGATGCCTCAAGGCTTGTGTAATGACCCAGCGACATTCCAGCGGGAAATGGGCACGATTTTATTCAGCTCTGAAGCTGTCCTGTGTTTTTGTCTTTCTGGACAATATTAATGTATCTAGCTGAATGTTCACCAAAAAACCTGCACCGCCTTTAGAAAGTGTTCAAGCAACTGTCTTCCACAAATCTCAAGATTAAGCCAAGAAAGTGTCATTTCTTCAATGAGGAATTGGAGTATTTGGGGTTTGTAATTAACGCAGAGGGACTCAAAACCCAAGAACATTATGTAGAAGAAATTAAAAAGATGTCAGTCTTTAAGAGCGTTCAGGATATTCAAGTTTTTCTTGGAATGGTCAGCTACTATTGCCAATTCATTAAGGATTTTGCAAAAATAGCTGATCCAATTTTCCATCTATTGTAGGATACAAAAAAGGGATTTGTCTGGAATGATGAGGCTCATATCACATTTGATAAATTGAGGAAACATTCGATAATGAGTCCAATTTTAAAATATCTGAATTTTGAGAAAACATTAATTATTCAATCAGATGTGTCACTGATGGCAATAGGAGCCGTCCTTAGCCACGTAGACGAAAATGGGGATGAACACCCCATGACATATGTCAGCTGAACTCTGTCAAAGGCTGAAAGGAACTATACAGTCACAGAGCGAGAGTGTCTTACAGTTATATATGCCTGCAAGCAATTTTGAGTCTATATCCACGGAACTTATTTCAAGGTCATGACTGAACATGCCTCTCTTTGGTGGCTACATAATCTCAAGGAGCCAGATGGGAGATTGGCACAGTGAGCTTTGAAGTTTCAGGCCTATGACTTTAAGATAGAACATTGGGATGGAGAAAAAAATCAAAACGCTGACGGGTTATCAAGGTTACCTGTCATTTTTCTGTGCAAGATCATACTGATGACCTATTTGAGCAAATGATCTATGGGGAGTTACAAAAAGAACCAGTTGGAATTCAAAAAGTACTGAAAAAGGTGATGGAGAAAACTGAATTTGTCAATGGTCAATTATTTAAAATGGCAGATGAAAAAAGGCTTTTATTTCTGAAACCTTCAGAACGTACAGAAATAATTCAGGATGCCCACAAGGTTATCAGACATGGTGGGTTAAAGAAAACGCTCAAACACATCAGGCAATAATATTATTGGGAATCCTAAAGTTATGATGTTTCCAATTATATTACTTGTTGCATGGAGTGTCAGCTCCACAAGCCACATAAGAACATTACAAATTATTGCTTGGTGAAGCTAGGATTTACATGGCTCACGGTTTCAATAAACGTTATGTGACCATTGAGTGCAAGAACAGGTGGGGTATGTTATATCATAGTATCAATTGACTACCTTACAAGGTGGGTTGAAACCTGAGCCTTGAGCTGAGCAGATGCCCTGAGTACCGCCAAATTTATCTTGGAGCAGGTGGTATATCAGCACAGGTGTCCCCAAGTGCTGCTAAGTGACAATGAGTCAAACTTTACCTTGTTCATATTTCATGCCTGAATGATTTTATGGGAAATAATGGAGTGGTGTCTGCACCCTATCAACCTGAAATAAATGGAGTTGTTGAACGAGTCAATGGAATGCTCACCACTATACTAAGAAAGCAGATATCAGGTAAAGCATCATCCTGGGCGTCTTATTTTAAGTTTGGTAACTTTTGCATACAACATCAGTTTTCATTCAGCTATAGGAAAAATTCCATTTTGAATTATTATATGGTCATAGGGCAGCATTGCCACCAATTCTCTATTCAGGAGTGGAGCTGAATCTGGGGATATGTGCAGATAAATACCTATATCAGCTCACAAATATAATAGTGGATCTCCAATCTCAAGCTTGTGATACTACAATAAAAAGAAGGATTCAGGCCAAAAAAGCCAATAATAAGAGTCAATCCAACCTTAGGGAATTTGCAGTTGGAGAATGAGTAGCCTATTGTGATTCACATGGGTTCAGATGCCAAAATAAGCTAGATGCATTATGGTTGTAAACATTTGAGGTTATTGCCAAAATGGCAGATGATGCCTACATGATCAAAAATGTGTCCAATGGTCATGTTTTTAATAGGGTACACAGTAAATTTCTTAAAAAATGGAGTTGAAATAATATATATATATATTTAGAAAAAAATAATGAGAAAAAAAATTAAATTATTAGAAATAGAGAAAAAAAATTAAAAACTAAAAGATTAAAAGAAATATTTTTTATTTTTTTTTTTTTTTTATTTTTTTTGTTTTTATTTTTTTTTTTTAGCCTCAGGTTACAAATTGTGTGCTCTTTGACGCCTCTGGGGGAGGGAGGTTAAATGTCAATATTATAAAAGAGGCTGCTGAAGTCAATCTGTAATTGGATGCTAGCAAGAGTTAGAGCAACTCAAAACCAAGTTTTTTGGACCAAAAATGAATTTTGAGAATGTGCTACAATTGGAAATGTAAATGGAATGTCCAAATTACAAGGCAAAAGAACATCAGATCATGGGGGAAAACAGCAATGCAAGAAAATGCAAACTGAAAATAATTTCATGTAATATCTATATGGCACAGGCACCAGAAGTTGTGTGAAGTTCTTGATGATGAGCTTTGTCAAGGACACTTGTCATATGAGAGAACAAAAACAGGGTGTCAGACAATTACAAGTCTGAGTATGTCATAAGAGTGGTTTTGAGGTAAATGAGCAAAATATCGGCCAAAAGACCCTGGTCAATTCTCAGTGGAACCCTACTAACTGGGGTAACACTTTCATTAACAAAACTTGGGCAAATACCACAAGTTTGGGCAGTCAAATTGCGCTGACTATGTGGCAAATTCAGGAGAGTCCATCAGAGGCTCTTTCCATGACTACTGCCAATTCCATTCAAATGCTTGTGCAAAGACTGGCCCCTTTTATAGGGTCAGTGGGGGCTCCTCAGGGCAAAAAGTTTTTTACGCCTTCTGATTGGGCCAATTTGATTAAATCCCTACCCCACAGGTTTATTTTCCCAGCAGTTCCATCCCCTTTGGCCCTCGCATTGAAGCAATGTGAGTCTCAAACAACCCAATAGGCTGAACCTGCATATTTCCTAATTTGGACAGCACCAAGCAATCTGAGCCTGAACTATGAATCGTTTAATTATTACTATCACACTATTATTGGGGTTAGCTTTTTTCTCCACGTGGCTCCTAATAAAAAATATAAAAGCGCATCAATTTTATTATTAGTAAGCTTATATCATTTCTATAGAAGTGGTAAGAGTAGCCCTTGGCAATTATTGTTGGATTTGTGGCAAGTAAGCACCTGCGAGCCTAGTTAGAGCCAAAAATCCAACACAGGGAAGATGTGTGGGTGGCTATCAAACCATGTCCCTGATTATTGCTATTAATGGGAGGTATTGCTGAATAACCCCTGCCACAATATATTGTGCAGGCAACAAACAGCATCTTGGAGGCGAGGGCTGTAGGTCTCCTGAAAGCAAAAAGGAAAGGAATGGTGGTAATTTGGTGATGCAGGGAGTTAGGTGGCTCATATGTAAGTACTTGCCCAGTGACCTGAAGTGCATAAGTTGCAGTATTTTGGTTGAGTAAATTATCAAGGTCATGAGAAGCAAAAGAAATGCTAAGGGCTTCAGTCAATTTTCCCCTAAGTTCCTGATATGGAAGCTCAACATGCTTGTCATTACCAATTGCCAATTTAGTTGACAAGATTGTTAATTGATAAAATTACTGATCCAAAAAAGGAACTTGGGGAGAAGATCTGACTCAATTAGGAATGATTGGTCTAAATTAAAGGAAATTGCTTCATTGGGCTTGAAGTAATCCCTGAATTTAGAACTTATGGAGCTAAGTTCAATAATGTTTCAAAATTGAGCTCAACAGAAGGGAAATATAAAAATTAAAGGCTAAGATTTTATTGAGGAAATGACCAACCATATTTTTTTCTTCAAAAATAGGTACCGTTGCAGGGAGAGCAGATTAAGGGATAACCAAATCAGGTTGACTAGGAGCGCTAGACCTGGAAGAAAGGGAAAGGATACCTCTTTGGGCAGTTTGTGATATTGCTTGAAAAAGGGAGACATCCATTTCAGATAGATTGGCCAGGACTCGCTCATAGCGTGAAGTATTGGAAGAGGACATTTTTAGCTGATAATCTGGTTAAGTGGGGGGATTTGTGGGAATTATATATTTTTACATTATCCAGCTTGGGATTAATTAAGCTTCAATTTAATTAAATTAATGGTTGCATATTTTAATTTAGCTTATTGATTAAGCTTTGGATGATAATTTAATTATGTCATCTAGTCAGTGATAATAACCAACTGAATGGTTAATTGTAATTCTCAAAGGATCATGTCTGATGATGATTACTTTTCCAATTTTGTCAGTGATTGTTACAACAATTGGAGATAAGTAATTTGGTTCAAAATGGGCAATTACTCATGGAATTTGTCAGGTTTGGTAGCTGACATGTGGGCTGATATGAATGGCGATTTAAATACACTATTCCTCATGATTATCAGCTGGAATTTTTCCCAAAATTGAACCAATATCTCTTTTTTGTTAGCTAGGCGTGCCAAGACCATTGTGGTTACCACAATTTACCCCTAACACATGTCCTCCCATACTTTCGCCTATAAATAGTCCCTAATTTTAATAATAAAAACACCTTAGACATATTTTTTTATTTATTAAATCTTGGAGTTTATCTGCTCCTTATGAAGAGAGTCCTTGTCTAAGTGTCAATGCCAGAGTGAGGCTGAAGTCACTAGAATCCCTTATATATTGCCAATGTGAGGCCGTAGTCATTTATTATTATCCGCCAGAGTAGGGCCAAATCTACCCATTTATCTGAACTTTACTAAGCTATTTGTCTTCATACAATTAGCAAGTTCATATTTATTCTCAGAGTCAGAAGCTAAGTGAACTTGTGAACCAGTGAAAACCCCACAGTTATTACACAAGAGCAAACAATATAGATTTAAACTATAATGATAAGTTTATAAAATCATATCTTCTTTTTTTATAAAAATCAAAAGGGTTTTTATAGGGAATTTGGTGCACAACTCTATTGTTGGCGCCCCAATTTGGAACAGCAGCTGTTGCCAATGAATTAATTATCCAGGGTCATGTAAAACGATGATCTTCCTCATTGAATATAATCATGTTCTCTCACTACTCAACTGTGACCTCTTCTGAGTTGTTACAGGAATTTGTCTTAATGTCTTCACTCAACTCCATTGAATTTACCCTTATCTGATAGCAACCTGCTTAGGTAATGGGACTCTTACCCATAAACAGAAGATTGCGATCCAGAAAATGTTAGCTCAAATGTTGCTCTATAACAGGAATCATTACTCTCCAGCAACTTATAAATCTCTTAGTCAATTGGATTCTAAACCTGACTGGCTCCTACAGTTCAATTAATTTATTGATAATTAAATCAACACTTATTGCTTGTTTATTTTTGAGGATCATCCCTGAAGAAACACTCATTAATACAGTGGATTGTAATCAGACAGTTCATTAAATTTTGCTGGAATATTTCTCCAAACAATCTTTTTAAAAGAAAATAAATAAATCCAAGATCCACTAGCGGGATGGTTTTCCTAGTGTACCATCAGATCAATTATAATCAAGTAAGCTGGGTAATGTTGGCAAAAACACCAACATACGGTGAGCCCAAGTTTGTTTTGGTAATCACCTCACAGTTTCCATAGAACCACCTGAATCATCAAGAAGCTTAAAGAATCATGGCTCCAAGGCCCTAAAATTGGAGAAAGGTCAATTATCTTAGTGGGGCATGTTGGCCACAATGTGCATCATATTGCCCAAAAACTTGTAAAACAGAGAACTATGAGAAGTTAGAACAGTGTAGATTTTTTAAAAAACAAATGGGTTAGGTAAACCAAAATAGGACAGTACCCTCACAAATGAGAGCACTGGCCTATTTGAAGGGGTATGGCTTTGGTTGGCAGCTGCGCTGTTCTTTAAACCTACATCTGTTTGTCCTTTTTCGCTGGTTGTAGTATATTCTGGAGTTTCCATATAGAAAGGGTGGAATCATAGAATTGTGAGAATTGGTGGTAGGATGTATGATGAGTCTTTATGACTGGCTGCTCTCTAATTCCTTTCTTAAAGCTTTACAAAGTTTATCTAAATTGAGTCGTGCTCCACCCACAGTAGTCCAGAGCTCAATTAACTATAAAATTAGTATGAATATCCAGGTTACTTTAGGAAAGATAAAAAGGAGCCAGTTTTAGGAGCCATAGATTTACAACATACCTATATCAACTGATCTTACTACGGAAATTAAATAAGAAGGGATAAGGGAGTTGAGAAATTAGGGGCAAATTGGGAAAATGGGCAGTAGGAGAGAACTTACCTTGAGTATAATGTGTCATTTTAAGTTTTACCTGAGAGACTTCTCTACAGGAAAACTAATCCTTTCAACACACAAACCTCTAGGCAATGTGGAATAGGACAGCCATATAATACAGAGGGTAGATTGCTTTGGAAAGCCTTACTTTACTAAGTAGTGAAGGCCACATTTGACCCGTCACTTATCCAGAATCTTTACTTCAAATTGTGATGAACCCTATACCATGATAAACTTTACCTCTGGCAGTTTAATGTTGTTTAAATAGAATGAGAGGATGCATTGAAAGAAATGTGAGTCTAGCATTTTCATGGCAACTTTAATTGGTAAGACCCATTATTCAGCACCTTACTGATAGGAAAATGAACCATATTATTTGCATGTTAGATTACAGCATAGACCTTCAAGTGAAGGTTCTTAGTATCTACATTAATAAATCAATAATTTGATGGTCAGACCCAAGAAGAGTTTTTATTTGCAGAGCTGTTGGTATTATTAATAAAGTTTTGACTACTGTTTCTGGACTTGTTGGTGTAACTTCCAGAAGTGGAAGAAATAATTTTTTGCTACTAGAATCTCACTATGAGTCTAAGATCAATAATAATAGCAAAGTTGTAACCTTAAATTGGCATGCATAAGAGATACCACTGTGGATGAATGAAGTAATTTGTTGCATGAGATCTAGACTAGTGGAAGATCAGTGGCCCATGTGTATTGAGTCAAAGTGAAATGGCAACAATATAGCTCAAGATACTGGAATATTCTCTTGGGTTTCCATCTGAATGAGTATTATAGACTGATGACCTAAAAGCCTTAGTGAATAAAACACCACAAAATGCCTCTATGAACTCTAATCAAATTGAGGTCTAAGATGTACTAACTATCTCCTGTGAAACTAAATAAGAAATAAAACGCTTGTACCTAAGAGCAATGCCGTATCCTTGGCTGATATTGTGGTTAGACATGGGATGAAAATAGCATACTACATGAATTTATCAACCACTATTATAATTGTGTCATACATTTTAAGCATATAAAAAATTACAGTAATGTTCTTTGATATTGTGTTCAATGGGTCTCATGCTTGTAGAAGGGGGTGGAGAAGACCATTCAGATAGTCCTGTCAGATTTGGAGCAGGCGCAGGTTAAACATTGTTCTAAACATGCAGAACATCTTTCAGGAGTCCCATATAGTTATAACCTTGCTTTATTTATTTCACTTCTTCACACCATTATGTCTAATGGTAAGATGAACATGATGCACACTTAATATATGGGAATGGAAGAAAAGAAGGAGCCCACACTTAATTATGAATATAACTTATCAATTAATTGAAAGTACCAGACGTATGGAGAATTTCAGCATCAATTTTAGCTAAAATATCGTGACCCTCAGGATCTGATGACTGTAACGCCAAAAGTGCATCAAAGAATGAACTGTCAAATCAAGATGGATTTGGTGAAGCTTTGTATGAAATATTTTAACCTTCAGTTTCAGAGAATTGACATGGATGATGAGGAGTGTAGTAACAAAGGGTTTGAATTTAAGATATGGAGTGTGAGGAGCTACTGAAGCAAAACTGGTGTTGGCATTATCTATATTTGCTCATGGTGAATAACAGTGACTAACTCAGTTTGAACATAGAAATAAGAACTTATTAAATAATTGCGCCTTAGGATATCCATTAAGATGTGGTCAGACCAAATAACAAACTTATATTTGAATTAAAGCTAACGATCTCAGTGATTCCTAGTTGCCTGCGTGCCAACTTCTGTGGTTTGTAATATAAGGTGAGAGGTTTTGGTCAATACTAACAGCTATAATATGCTCAGCTCCTTGTAAATGTTAATATTAATGCATCAAAGATTATAAAAGGCAGACAACTATTTATTATAAATGTCCAAGAGCGCTCAGTAACCTTGTAATTTTCTGAAAAGTAATTCACAAAGTATACGCTCCTGTAATATTCCAGTGCAAACAGGCTTGCTGAGGCGTCACAAGCCATAATGAAGGTATTATCTTTTTCAACATAGAGAATAATGGGATCAGCGTTGAAAATCTTCTTTATTATTTCAAAAGGGGTGTTGAAATTTAAGTTTTAATTAGAAGGCGCGTTCTTACCAGTTAGTAGTGTAAGGAATGCAAACTCAGAGATGGCTGCAAGACTTTCTTTAAGAATTTTACATACCCAAGGAAGCTAATGAGATATTTCTGAGTCACAAGAGTGGTCCAAAAGAAAATTACATTTAATTAATAAGGCGCAATATTGTGACCATCGCGTAGGACCAGATTTTTCAAGAAATTGAACTCATCCATGTAAAATTTTTATTTAAAGGGATTCTAATATATACTGGCTTTATGAAGGGGATTTTTTTCTTTCAACTCAACATTAATTTCAAGCAAATTTATTAAAAAGCATCCATTAATTTTCCATCACCACCTAAACCATATCAGTTTTCCATTTATGTCAGCGGATCTGCCACCTGCTGCCCCAGCGTGGGGCAGCGGCGCTCCACCTGCTAGCATTTTCCGCCCAGCAGGCAAATAAATGCAAACTGGCTCATACAGTCCGCCTAATGCATTGGGCCACTTTGTCCCTCCAAGGGACTTATTATTACACTTAGAGCGAGTCCACCCAACCTGCCCCCACCCACTTGCCCTACCCTGATCCAATATTTGCTCTTACCTCCGAGTCAAATATGGGCATCTCTTCCTGTATGCTGACAAAGAGATAATTGCGCTAGCAACGTCCACGTTTTCACCAGTGGGATTTATTGACTTGTGCCATTATAAGGGCTATCTTGATATTGGTTTTCCCACTGAAGCGGATGCAGCAGCAGCAGCAATTACGCCCTTAATATTTAAAAACACACCTATTACCACAACTTGTACACGCCTCCCCAGTGACATTACAATAGTGGTGACCTTTGCAAACCTTCCTTCGCACCTCCCCCTCAAACACTATATGAAGACTTGATGATGGGGCCGTCCAAATATGGTATAAACCTCATCCTCCACTTCCTGGTCCTGAGCGGAGCTGAGCGGTTAGCAGCACCGTGAGCAATGGCCACCATTACCCCCCACCAGCCAACCATAGCCCAGCACATCCCACCACGTGCCCATATCCCATATGCACCATATCACTTCTTTTGGGCTCGTATTGACAATGGCCACACCGTTTGCCCCCTCTGCCATGAGTTGGATCATTCCAAAAAAACTATAGCTACAATTCAAAACAAGTGGAATCCGCCAAGCCCACACATGAGGCCACACAAACAGCGTTTGAGTGGGGATTTTGGCTGCCACCACCCCCTCCAGCAGAACGCTCAAAAATCAGCAAAACCTTTACAACCAACACCCAAGATGGCTTAATTTCTCACAATATACCCAATCAGGAGCAGGTTTGGACCAAAATTCAATCCAACCAATTTCACGCCCCAAAACTTACCTAACCAAAACCACGTCCCTCTGAATCAATCATACTCAACCAAAATCCCTGGGACCTATTGGATAAATTTAATGAATCTGGGGAAACTGTCCCACCTCACGACTTTACAATTAATTTGGAACCATATCTACTTTCAGATTTTGATGCCCCATTCCCACTCAAGAAATATGTCCCCAAACCTACCGCTACCCCATTCTTGAGTGACCATCAACTTGCTGAGGCCACAGTGTCCTCTCCTGATAGCCGCCATCTCTGCAAAGCCGTGGCACTCTCTGTCACTGAATTTGATGAAGGGCTACATCTAATCAATTACCAAGCAATTTCCCTGAGGTTGCAAAAGTGGAAATTGAACAATTAAAGAAAACTGCCACCTCTGCTATCAAGCAAGTTGTTGCACTAGCAGAATTTCACCCCACCACATGTATCACCAGAGTCAATATCACTAAATTTTCTCAGATTCCCAATGCATGCATACAAGCCAAACACCATGTTGCCAAATTCCTGGAGGCTATGCTCCAGGCCCAGATTGTTACCAAAGAAATTAACAATTTTTTATTTTTCCTTGACTCGCATCCTGCGGATGCCCCAACCTTCTTGCTATCAGCTTTGATCCACCTCTTCATTTGTGAAGATGAAAAAATAATCCGCCTGATCCCCCTCCCCCACCCCCTCCACCATGGTGGGATAAGCGGTTAATGACTTCTACACATGGTAGGTTAAATTTCATTTTTTTTTTGGTGTCTCGCCACTCATTTAGGGCATTTGGTTTGTGTTTTTTAGTTGTTATTTCTGTATTGGTAATGTCCATCCCCTGGTCAGCTTACCTCAAATAAAATTTTAATTTTAAATCTGGCTGTATGAAGGGATGCAACCACATGCAGCTAGATCTTTGGAGTGTTGCTCAGCTTTAAGTGAGGAAATCAATATGTTAAAATTATGCAACCACTCTGGTGAACTTGAGATCCCCCATAACATCGTCATTGAGGCGCTGGGAAGCTTCTGGGGCATTCTTTAAACTTAAGGGCATGACTTTGACATGTATATTTTATACCAAGTGTCAGGAGTGAGGTAACTGAAATCAGTTAAGTCTCCAAAGTGTACCAAAATAAATTTCAAATTAAACATAATTATATACAATCCCTCTGTTGACAAAGAAATGGTGAGAGCCAAGGAGCACTAAAGGTAACTCTGGTAAGCTAGAGTAAAGTTTAGAATAGGTTATGAGGGACCTTATTTTATTAATCTGTTGTATCTTAATCTTATTGACTGGAAAAAGGAATACCAGATGAGCCTATAAGAGTTTATAAAAATAAGTCTAAAGTTGCAGGGAAAAGTGAGTTTATAGGATTAAAACAATGCAATTTGTACACTTCCTTGAATATTCTGCCTTTCATGGTATCTACGGTCTCCATTGGTTGAATTTTGTTACCCCAAGTTTGGTCAAGTGTGGGTTTGTCTGATGCAGTTCACAGATACTTGCACCAATAAGGGATGGATGGATGTCCACCGATTGTCCATGCTGGTTGTTGGTTGATACTTTTAATTTTAGTTAAATTAGATTTTAAGAGGGGCAAACTAAATTGAATGGGTTTAATAATGTATAAATCTGACGCCAAGTCTGTTTTGCTAACAGACACTCCTATCCAAACTTCATCATCATCTGATGGTTATTGTTTACCAAATCAAGTTTTAAATAAGTCCTTAATTTTAGAAATTACCTTAGTAATAGTGCCTTGAGGGTAGGGGTGTAATCATAGACTTGGAAGCGTATTGCAAAAAGCACGGTCAGTTCTCATTTCAACAGGTATCTTGTATGAAGAAAGAAACCTAGGGAAGATGGGATAAAAAGCTGTCACAAATGGTGTACCTAACTTTGAAATAAAGCACACTGTTGTATATAGTACTAACAGTTGCTGAAGGACTCCTGGCGGATTTTCTTATTGTAATTCTGGTTTTAGGAGCAACAGATAATGTAAAGAGCTCCCCTTCCAAATCTAATCCCTTCATTACAAACCTAATAATATCCAGTTCTTATTGATGGCAGATTTCTGGTAATTAAACTACACTTTAAATATTGAACGTTTGCATAATTGTTCTAAAAGACAAGGAGTAATTAAAAAAATAGCGACAAACTTTATTCCAATGAGAGGTCAAGGCTGAGTATACTAAACTCATATACAATGGCGCTTTAAAAATGGCGTTGCATCCAAAGAAAATAATAAATGTAACAAGTGAATTTATGCCATGGACACAAGGCTGATGCTTATTAAATTGCATTAATGATCTGGTGTTTCACTGTTGGGTGATAAAATATCAATTGTAGCATTTAGTAATACTAATAATTGCCAAGGTGCCCAATGTATGTAATTTAGTATGGCATATTGAGATAAGATGGAAAGGCAACACTCATCAAAGCCTCAACAATTATTAGTTCAAATAATTATCCTTTAAATAAATAGATAAATACTGTTGGACAATTGACTCCCAGGCTTCAGAAAATGTATGTTGTATGAAAAACTCAGCCAAAAAGAAAAAATGTCAGACATTTACAGGTCCACAATATTGAGGAGATCAAAAATAATAATAGTAATGATTTAATCGGCAAAAAGGCCCTGGCTGATACTTGATGAACCCCACAAATTGGGGTAACACTAGTTCTAATACCTCGCAGGCAATTAACATGAATTTTATTAGTTGGATTACTCTGACTTCATGGGTGAACTCTGGGGAGTCCATCGGATGGATCTCCCCCAGCCCCTACCAGTCCAATTCAAGCACCTACATGGGGACCACCCCCTTTTATAGGCGGCTGGGGTCCCCCAAGGTGCAATAATTTTTGTGAAGGGGGGTTGGCTCAAATATATTAAGTCATTACCTCATAATTATGTCTTACCCCAAAATAAATTCCCCATTCATCATTCAGCATAAGTGAAGCGAGTTTTCTGAGCTTTTATAGGTTGAATTTTATAATTTTTTATTCATAATGTAACATGCCATTCCAACTTGCATTATATTCCCTTCTACCCTCAATTCAGTTTAGTTATTTATTGTTTTATATCAAAAGAGTTTGGTTTTTCTTATCCCCTGCAGCGTTTAATAAATACTTTAAAAACCCTATATTACTAAGCTCTTGAAGTTAATTATTTATACTATATTAGTGGTTTTAAACCCCAATTGTTGGATTTTGGTTAACCAAGCACCCAGCAAGCATCTCCCAAGACAAAATCCAACAAGTGGTGCTCACTGCAGGGGTCCCTGTATACCACCAAAATCTCGTTATGGTAACAAAAATGACTACCATTCCAGAACCAAGGCTAGCTGCTTTAAAGAGCCAACTAGCCAGTGCTTTGTCTCACCTAAAAAGGTTTGGACAGCACTCTTCCCAAGGCTTATGGGTCCTCCCCTATTATGTTTAAATCTCCATTCCAAGACAAGTTCATACCTGGTGAGGCCAGTATTGCCTCCTTCCTTTATGTTTATTAAGCTGCGAAGGAAGGAGCGACTGACCACCAAAAAACCAGGTATATCCTTCCCTGCTTGAGTCAAATGGCTCAGGAGATCATGGTTCCTCAAATGGCCACACTTACCACCTGGGTGGAGGTCAAACAAGCACTGATTGACGAGTTTTGTTTAAAACAAAGTTTACAACGGCAAAAACATGTCTTTATGTGCCTTAGCCTGCAAGAGGGTGAATCAATCCCCTCATTTGTTGAGAATTTTATAGCAAAGCTCATCCTCTGTTGCTGGCCAAACTGCTCCCTCTAGAGGATGCTATTGCTTCTATAGTGGCTAGCTTGGCGTCATACCCCCTTTAGCAATGCATGTCTCCGCAGTCAAGCACACCTTCCAAACTGTATGGGATATCAAAAAGGCATTGCTAGCAGTGGATGACCTTTATGAACCTGACCTTCTGCAAGGAGCTCCAAAGCGGAATCAACTCTGACCCTTTCAGCCTCTTCTATGGCTATATCCCTCTGGATCCCCGCTTCTTCAGAGCTTTCGCTCCAAAATACTCCTCCACCATGTGAGGATAGGCAGAAAATAGTGGCAGTTATGGGGCAGCGCTCCCCTCTGACTTCAATTTCAAAATATCAATCAGTGAAGCCAATTATCACTTTGCCTGGTCCCCCTTTTGTTTAGCGGTCTACTAAGTTGATTAGAATACCACACCCACCTAAGCCGCTGCCTCAATCCCCCTCAGCCTCAACTCAGGCCGCCTCTAGTTCGAAACATGACATTATGGGGCAGCCCATGCTGGTTACTTCTATGGCAAAAGTCGAAGCCATAACACTCCCAACGCCTCCCTCAAAAGTTGGTACAGCTACGATTCTCCATTTAAAAGTCAAAAGGGTAGATGAGAGCGACAAAGCCCTCCCCTGTGAGGAGATTGAGCCTGTTTCTCAGCCCCATCTTAGTAACTCATTGAGGTGCATTAACAATCCCTCTGAGACGATTCTGAAGGGGGTGGTAAAGATGCAGGCTATTATGTTTTGGGAGCCCCAAAAGAAGTTCAGGTTCCAAATAGGTTGAGACCAGAGAGAATTGAAATCACCATAATACTATGATGTACCTATCTTCAACAGTTGTTGAGGTTTTCGGAGGTGATCAATACCACTAGTGATGCATAATGGCTTATTGGGATAGTGATCCAATCCACCCAGCAGGTTCATACCCTCCAATATATCAAAGACAACTACCCTGAGATAGATCAACGCCTTGATTCCACTCTCCGTTATGAGGAGATCCTCGCCTACCCACAACTTTTGGTAACACAATAACCAAGGTAGAGGTTGTCATCAATAAGGTGCACTCTTTAGCCATCCTTGATACGGTTGCTCCAGTGAACGTGGTCTCTTCAAAGCTCATCAAAAAAATTAAGTTGGAGCCTGATTTGGACTATTCACAAGAGTTTGGAACTGGTGGGCCTAACAATATGCAAGCTATTGGAGCCTACTATTCTCTACCCATATGGATTGGGAAACTCCTACTTGCTGCCCCTGCGGTGGCTTTGTAAAATAACGCATAAAAACTGCTCATTTGTACTCAATTTATGATTGAGTATGACGAAATCATTAATAAGAAACAGGGTTTTCTCTCCCTTTTAAATTATGAAGTTCCTCTAATCTTTACTAACGATGAGCCTAAGAAGAAAGAAAATACATGCGTTGTTGAGTATCCTTCATACGCCCTCACCCTTTATTTATACCACATCAGGCAGAAACACAAAAAAGCTGCTTGACTTCGTGGATGCTTCAGAGGGCATTCCATTATATGCTTCAGAGGAGGTAGTAGTCAAAGCGGGTGAACAAAAGGTGATAGACACCAAGATTGCTATAAAATCCCCCGTAACTTCCTCCTGCACTTAACAAACATTGATGGAAAAAGCCCTTTAGAACCTCGGTTGTTGCCAGGTATCTTAGACCCAGCTTATCAGCGACAAATTAATCTCCTGTTGGGAAACCTTACCAACAAGGACATGGTCATCAAGGAGCATCAGGAGATTGGGAGAGGCCTGCTGGTCCCTATTGTGGATATTACCAAGTTCACTGTATTGGATCTATTTCAGATATGGGCCTACCAGCTGATCAATCGTTATGTAATTTGCCAACTGTTCAACTCTCAGATAATCTAACCCCTGCAGACACTACTAAAGTTCATTCTTTACTGGAGTCATATAGTGACGTTTTCTCTCAATCTGATACCGATTATGGACACATGAAGGGTTAGATTACAATATTGATGTTGGAGATGCTCGTCCCATTCAATCCCAGCCCTACCACAAATCAAAAGTTGAGGAACAACAAATGCAGATGGAGCTTAAACAATTGTTGGATTCTGGGTTGCTGGTACCTTCAAAAAGCCCTTGGTTGTACTCTCTTCTACTTATAAAAAAGAAAAACGGAGTTCATCTGGTAGTTATGGACTACTGTAAGCTGAATAACCTTACCAAGAAGGACAGATACCCAATCCCCCGAAATGATGACGCTCTGGCGCAGCTCTCTGGGTCCAAGTTCTTCTCCGCTATGGACTTGGCTAGTGGATACTGGCAGATGGACTTTTTTACAAGACCAGGAGAAGTGCGCCCTTATCTGTAGCAAAGGCCTTTTTCAACCCACTCGATTACCCCAGGGGTTGTGCAATGCGCCTGCCACTTTTCAGCTGGCAATGGATCAAATCCTTCAAAATCTCAGGATAATCTGTGTGACTGTATACCTCGATGACATCACCATATTTCAAAGATCTTTAAAGAGCACCTCACACATCTAAAAGAAGTGTTTCAACGCTTGCAGGCCTCTACCATCAAGCAAATTCCCTCTAAATATACTTTTTCCAAAAGAAGTTGGATTTCATCGGGCATACTATATCTCAAGATGGGATACAACCCCTTCAAAATAAGGTGGAAGTGATATCTAAAATGCCTGAGCCCAGAACCCTTCGCAACATACAGGTATTCTTGGGTATGATGGGGCATTACCATCAGTTCATTCCCAAGTTCGCCCAGCTTAGTGAACCCCTTGTGCATCTCTTGGCCAAGAAAACTCCGTTCTATTGGGGTGTTGAACAAAAAGCTTCGTTTGAGACCCTAAAAACGCTATTATAAAAAAGGCTTATCCTCTGTCACCCTGACTATGGCAAGCCTTTCATGTTGT
Source organism: Massospora cicadina (assembly GCA_022478985.1). Taxonomy (NCBI): domain Eukaryota; kingdom Fungi; phylum Entomophthoromycota; class Entomophthoromycetes; order Entomophthorales; family Entomophthoraceae; genus Massospora; species Massospora cicadina. The sequence goes on along the minus strand of JAKSZP010017245.1, from coordinate 4,383 downwards.
TCACAGATGCCTCTGAATATGCCGTTGGAGCTATCTTGGCTCAGTTGGATGAAAATGAAGTTGATTATCCTGTGTCTTATTTAAGTAAGATGCCTTCAAAAGCTGAGCGCAACTACAGCGTTATTGAAAAGGAGTGCCTTGTCATCTTACTTACTGTAAAACACTACCGCCCTTTTTATATGGGACTTCCTTTAAAGTGATTACTAACCACGCCTCCTTGAAGTGGTTACAAAATATGTCAGACACCACTGGGCGGTTGGCATGTTGGACTCTTAAGCTCCAGAACTATGATATGACCATTGAGCATCGAGCTTAGACGAGCCATATAACTTTGATGGGTTGACACGGCTGCCTGTCCTACACCTTGACAATAGTGAAGCAGAGAGGTTGCATGACCTCCTCATGACTCCTTATACTTGGGCGGATGAAGATGAACCTGTACAAAAGATGCTAGCATGGCGCTCCCGCAACACCAAGGTGTAAAGTGGTAAGTTGTTGAAGAAGACAGGAGTAGATTGGTTGCCCTATCTCTGGCCATCTGAGCGAGTACCTGTGATCATGGAGTCTCACACTATCATGGGGCATGGCGGAGTACGCAAAACCTATGAGTGGATAAAAGAGCGATACTATTTGGGAGGGCATCATGGAAACCATAACTAAAGTCTTAGATGCATGCCTGACCTGTAAAAAATAAACCAGCTTCAAGACCTGATATCAGTATCAACCTATGACGTCCCACCAACCCTTCCACACCATAAGTTTGGACGTGGTAGGTCCTCTCCCTCAAACTACAGGTGGCAATCGCTTTATATTGATAGGAATTGATTACTTCACCAAATGGGTTGAAGCTGTTGCTCTCCCCACTCATACTGCTAAAGCCACAGCCACCTTCTTACACCAGTACATCTTCAATTTGGCATGAGTGCCCCCAAGTCCTCCTATGTGACAATAGGAAATATTTACCTCCAAAGTTTTAAAGCTCCTCGCCACCTCCTTGGGAACACAACAACTCTTCTCAGCCCCCTATAGCACATCTACATATGAAGTCATAGAAAGAGTTAATGGAATATTGATATCTATACTCCACAAAAATGGCTATCTCTGACCACTTACATTGAGATCTTTACTTACCTAGTGCCCTCATGGCTCATCAGATTAGCCACCATCACATCCTCAAAAAGTCCCCTTTCTGGGTGTTGTATGGCCGAGAACCTGGGGTACTGGCTCTACTAGCCAAAGACATATTCACTGTTAGGACTGACCCTGAGCAAGCCATTAAGAAATTAGCCCAGCATATCATTCAGTTACAATCTGAGGCAATGACTAACTTGGCTAAAACTGTCACAAAAGAGGGCCAAAGCGCTAATGAGCTCTGGGCCCCCTTCCTTCATTCCAAGTATCTGACTTGGTACTATATTACCATAACTGAATCGCTTCAAGAAGTGAAAAGCCTGACACTATCTGGGAAGGGCTTTTTTAGTCACTTACAAGCGAGGTAATGAGTTTTATATCAAATTTCTTGCTTCCAGACTCACCATTAACCGAGTTCATAGCCACTTCCTTCATCTTTATTCTCCCCCCAACATTCTTGAGGGGGGTGATGTCAGACATTTGCCTCACAAGCTTCAGAAAACTAATGTTGTGGGAAAAACTTTGCTGAAATGATGAAATGTTGGACATTTACAAGTCCACAATAATGAGGAGATCAAATTTAATAATAGTAATGATTTAATCGGCCAAAAGACCCTGGTCAATTCTTGGTGGAACTCCGCGAATTGGGGTAACACTAGTTCTAATACCTCATGGGCAATTAACATGAATTTTAGTAGTCAGATTACTCCGACTTTATGGTGGACTCTGGGGCGTCCATCAGATTCATCTCCCCCAGCCCTACCAGTCCAATTCAAGCACCTATACGGGGACCACCCCCTTTTATAGGCGTGGGCAGGGTTCCTCAAGGTGCAATATTTTTTCTGAAAGAAAATTGGCTCAAATATATTAAGTCATTACCTCACAGTTTTGTCTTACCCAAAAATTATTCCCCATTTATCGTTCAGCATAAGTGAAGCGAGTGTTCTGAGCTTTGATAGGTTGAATTTTAATATTTCCTTATTCAGAATGTAACAAGCCGCTCCAAATTGCATTGAATTCCCTTCAACCCTTGATTCAGTATTAATACTGATTGGCCAGATATCAAAAGGGTTCAGTTTTTCTTATCCCCGCAGCATTTAATAGATAACTTAATAACCCTATATTACTAAGTTTTTTAAGTTAATTATTTTTATTATATTAGTGGTTTTAAACCCCAATTGTTGGATTTTGGTTAACCAAGCACCCAGCGAGCATCTCACGAGCCCAAAATCCAACACATATGGTTTATTAGACCAAATACCAGATGGGGGTAGGAATCTGAGACTGTAACATTTTCAGATATCCAGTCTAAGATATTTATGGTGAGCTATCCAGTTTCTGTAAGATACTCTGGAGGTGAGATGAGGAGGTTTTATAACCTTATCCTTTGCCATCATGTTATCTATAATCTAGTTTACTTGCTTGGGTCTCCTTTTACATGTATTATGCTACAGAAAATGGATATTATGATGTCAACTGTCAACTGATAATTTAAATAAAACTTAAAGTAGTTGGTAGACAAGTTGCACTCTCCACGTCTAAAATGATAATACAGGATTACAAAATTTATAAGAAATCTAGTTAACCAAATAAGGTATCAGTCAATGACTTTTCTAATGTTGCCGCCACTGCCTTTCTTAATGCCAATGTGGATAGGAGATGGATTTTTTTTGTTAAAATTTAGAAGTAAAAGCCAAAACGTTCCGTTCTGTTCCAATGCCACAGATTGGAGATGCCACCTACCTACCCCCAGGATTATTGGGTATAACAATTCTGATTTGTTCAAGATGTTGCCACATCTATGAGGATGTTTTAAATAAGGAGTGTCTTACAAAATAGGAGCATGAACGTGGGGACCAGTAAATACTCACAATAGGTGAACCCATGGTAACTTATATATTAAAAGCCTGCTTAAGTTCTATATCAATGAGTTTTTTGGCACCTCCAGTGTCCACCAGAGCGTTTATTTATACCTTATGATTCCTGTTGGTGTTTTACTGAGGAACTTTATAATACTACTAAAACTCAGAATGATATTTCAATAAAGCATCTCCCTTGACAATTTAGCCTTCAGACTTAAATGCATTTTTCCTAATGGACCTCTGCCCTTAAAGGGGCAAGAATTAATAAAGATGGTTCAAGATTCGTCACCTTATGAAACTCCATCCCAGTATCTAGGATTGCAACCCTGAAGCTCTAGCAAATGGGAAGCCGAAAGTACAGAAGCCACAAAAGAGAGGTGTCCATGGATCAATCTTCTTATTGGATGAGTGGTGAAGTCCTGAACAAGGAGGCCTAGGCACATTGTTAACTTTTGGCTTTATTGGATGAAATCCACGTAGCTGGTTGCACAGGTTTAGAACCATTGAATAATGGATAGACAAAATGAAGATCTCCAGTCCTGAAAAGATATGAGTAAAGTAAAAATAGGAAGCTATCACTCTGACGGTTACCATATTATATATCAAGTAATGGCAACCCTCACTTGACCTTATCCTCTTTCTGCTTCTTGGATCCTCACTTCTTTAATTACTTTCAAAAACCTCCCTTTTCCCCTTATCCAACTCATCTTTTATTCCTCATAATCATTGGTCAGTTTTGACCCTTCTCTTAGTTAATCCCTATTTACTAAAACTTTAGGGTTTTGCCTCATCATTAAGCTTCATCTTAATTCACTCTATTCATCAAAATATTATTGCCTCTATTGACTCGCTTTGAGTTACATAATTTTATACCCAAATCTTGAGGCTCACTGTTAAGTTTTCAGCTGATGGTGCAAGCTAAAAAAACTCAACAATGAATTTAGGATATAAAATCACTTTTCAAATGAAACTACTGCTTGTAATTGAGAAGTAGATTCTCCAATAATCCTTGATAATAGCCAAGTAACTCCGGTATGCTCACCATTCTTAAGTCTACTGGCACCAACAAATACAAGACCTTCTGTCTTTGTACAAAATCAGGAAATTATTACTATATAATTGGGACTACTTCTCCAGCAGGCAACTATGTACTTTTCTTAGGGAAGAATAAACACACACAACTATCTAATATAGATATAATAGTGACAGATACAAATATCAGACAGATGACAGATGGATAATAATTAATAAACTAAGCGACAGTAGTTATTAATTATCAATAAAATTGAAATAACAATTAATTGATAAATTGATGTTTTATTAATTGTCTAGGCGCCGGTATTATAAACCTTTCAGGCATCTTCTGGCCAAACTCACCAATTAGATGAGT